>JAGFZM010001665.1:91851-171606 GCA_017657215.1 Limnothrissa miodon | reverse complement strand
ACACACACACACACACACACACACACACACACACACACACACACACAGTACCAACACAACTAAAGAGCAAGACCTGGTAATATCCCTTCATACCACAATACAATAACCACAGCCACCAGCCCATTCTAGAAAGATGAACACTGAAGTGTACATTTACATTTGTATGTTTGAACATGGCAGAGACAGTGACATTCCTACAGGTTAGGGTTGGGGTGGGGTGGGGGGGTTAGTTGATGGCCAGCCAAGCAGAAAGGACCCCCCCACTTCAGCCATTAACACAGTTCGTCCCTTGACCTCCCACCCCTGAACCCTTACACAGTGGAAGAGAGTCCTTAATCGAGGCCAGACGTGTGTATGTGTGTGTGTGAGAGAGAGAGAGAGAGCTTCATTCGCATAGTCCTACAGAGGTAGAGGGCAAGAGGGAGAGAAAGGAAGTTTACACAGCCGGCTTTGGAGGCTAGCAGCAGGAATATGGTTGGCTATTTATAAAACTAGCAATCCTTTGCTAAAATTAATAAATACGCACAATTGAAGGTATCCTGTTATTTTGCGGTCAGGACTGAGGAAGTCATTTTGTGGTACACTGATCATTTTGGTTAGAACACCAGACTATAAATACTGTCAGCACGGCACCCTCCCAACTACAAATGAAAACCTGGTGTTTATGAAAAACACACACACACAGACACAACAAGCAGCTAAAAAGTGGAGCTCTTTAGAAGAGCAAGAGACTTTGAAATCTTTCCTTTAACATCACTATCAGAATGACACAACATGTTTGTTAACTGTCACCAACAAAGTCATGCATGGCACTTGAACCCAAAAGAGACAGAGAAGAGTGAGAGAGAAAGCGCTAAAAGAAGGGAGAGAGAGAGAGAGAGAGAGAGAGAGAGAGAGAGAAATGTGGTCACGACTTCAAGTTCTGCCAGGAAACTCTTTCAAGGGCATGTTAATATTCCAGATGCTTGCACATATAAACAACTCGGAATGGCCTAGCGGAAATTTGATTTGCAGGGGGGGGGGCAGTGCGACAATGCAACACAATGTCTATCATGGCTAACTTGCGGCAGCCCGGTATCATGGGTGCCCCCGAGTCGGTGGAGGGGAGGTCTGAGGGGAGGTCCAGCAGCCACGGCCGTGTGTTTGTTCAGAGGATAAGGGTCATGCTTGGGCTCAGTCCAGGCTCCAGTGCTGTTGCCTCATGCTGCCACTGGATGTTCACCACAACCCAGCCATGCATTAGAGGGAAAAAAGAGAGAAGGAAAGTTAGAGAGAGGGAGAGAGAGAGGGAGTGACGGAGAAAGTAAGGGGGTATCTAGTTGAGCAAACTGCAGAGGGACTGGTGGGCGATGGTGGGGTCTGAGGGAGTCTGAAAGGGTCTGGTGGTTCAGGGTTTGAGGTTAGGGATTGATACTTGGGACTAAAGTCACAACTGATATTGAGGGCTGAGATTGCATGGCGATGGGTTTGTGTGTGGCTGGGGCAGGGGGGATGGGTGCATAAGTGTGGATATAATGTGTGTGTGGATGGCACTATTTATGGTAGTGCTGCTATCATATCAGTAAGGAAGTGCTGCTATGCATATCAGTCGTAGATCAAAATGCCTCTGCAGACACTGGATGTTCCTACACCCAATCAGACCAATGGTTGCAGAGAAAAGAGAGTAGGACACATCCCAATTTGAAACAAAACACATCTTTTGATTGGTTCCCTATATTAGAGAAACAGCAAGAGTAGGTGGAGAAAGGTGGAGGTGTTTGTTGCAGGGTGAACCTGAGCTCCTGTGATATGTTTGCCCCCTGGACTTTTTCCTTTGGCTTCCACTCACAGTCTACAGACAAGCTAATTGTGGGGTGATCTTTTAGTAGCACGCAGGCCACGCACCACACCGACTGTAGTAGGTCGATCATTCCCTCAGAGGAGGGACTTCCTGGTTGGCATGGAGACTGGTGTAGGTCAAGTTTGCAACTGCCAGCAGACAGGCTTGCAGTTCACTAATCTAAGTGTATAGTAAAGTCCACAAGGCCCACAGTTACAAGAAGAGATTTGTTTGCATTCGCCCTGCCGTTAGTGGTGGAATGCTAGAGCTTCAGGTCAGAGAACTTCAGCTCTTCAATTCACCTGCTGGCCCCTGCACCTCTGAGTCCACTGTTTTTCTCTAACGTTTTTTTATTGTGTCCTTGCATGTATTTATGTGCCTGGTTGCAACTGGAGAATTTATGGGCTGGTGTTCTATGCATTTAATTTTATTATTTTTTATTTGGTTACCTGTTGTATGTCTGGGCAGTGTTGGGTTGTCCCATGTCCTCTGTGCTGTGGTAGCCGAGCTTTCTAGGGTAAGACCCTGTGAAGGAGGCATAGTGGACAGAACATTCTACAAAAAGAAAATATGGACAAATCTGTTGTATAAAGGCCTATTCATTAAGAGCAACTAAGAATGAGTGGTGTTGTAGCAATTCTATAATAGATTACAAGGCCAACTGGACAAGACTTGTCAAATAATGAGTCTAGGGTTTGTGATTTAGGGTAGGTGGAGGTCAGGGCTAAGGTTCGCAGTTAGCATTAGCGGTTAGACTAACCCCCACCGCTCCCGCCCGGCCCCAGCCTCTCAACGTCTCAGCAAGACCCAGGCAGCCGGAGCCAGCGTGACCCCAGCCGGTCGCCGTGGGATACATGGTGGAGCCAGCCTGGCTTGTTTGGAGCTGTTTATGGGCTTGAGGGAGGAAGTGCCGTGGGGGATTCCTGTTGGACCTGTCTTGTAGTTAATTTTATAGCCACTTTTTATTTACTGTTACGCTGGGGCCTTGTCATTCACAGGAAAACAAGCGAGGGTTTCAGGGCTTGTTACCCACTTCAACACCCACCCACCCACCCCCCTCCACACACATATACGCACACACACACCTCTATATGAACTAGATGTTAGACTTACATTATATTATCCAAGAATTGTGTTATGTCAAGTCACAATGCCAAAGCATTGTGTTGTTTAGATATTCACTGTGGTTATCATGCAAATGATATGCCTGTTCGCTATCATTTGGGCCATTGGACTTCATATGAAAGACCTTTTTATTTATGGATATATTTATGTATTCTAAATATTTACAAAATGACAAAAAAAACAAGCTATTAGACGACTTATTTAAGAAACCTGTGGGGCCCTGCTGTTACTCTTCCCAGGCAGCTTTCCGGGCTTCGCTGAGTGGTATCATCACTTGCAATCAGCATGTCTTGTCCCAGTGTGGTTCCTCCAGGGGTGGGAGCACAGGAGAGCCCCTTGTTTATTCCTCCTGTGATATGTTTAATTCCAGGGAGGATGTTTTGATTTGCCACCAGGCCTGTTTTCCATTGGGGCTCCCAAAGACATGAGAGGAGAGGAGAGGACAAGGAGAGGAGAGCTCAACCGCAGAGACCTCTCTTGTAAACCAAGAGATTGCCACTGCCGAAGGGGGAAAGTGCTCTCTCGACAGCGAAGGGGCAAACAACGGGAACACAATCATAGTTACCAGGAAGTTTGTGATTGAAAATGTCCTTTAGGGGATCATATTGAGGTCCATGTCACTGTGGGTCTGGGTATACAGGACAGTACCTACAGGACATTTAGCTTTTTCGTTAATTGTGTTCAAGTGGCATGCTTTAAAGCTTCCCTGGCCAGGATTTCACATGGCATCGGCCCACAATGCACTGCAGGTCTTAGCACTGTGTTTATGTGCCAGTGGCATTCATGTGACAGATAAGGCAGGCAAGGCAAACACAGCCACAGATACGCCGCTGATAGAGTGTTCCCGTGCTTCCGCTACGCAATGTTTACCATCTGATCAGAAAGGCAACCCGCTCCAAAGAGCTGAGTGTGTGTGTGTGTGTGTGTGTATGTTTGTTTGTGTGATTGCATGGCCTTGGAATGATAAGTGTGTCTAAGTATTTACATACAACGTAGATTAAGTGTTTGTGTGCATGAACAAATGTGCCCATGAGTGTTCTCATATGTTTTGCACGAATATCACCGAAAATCATAATTATTATCCTTTATTTGTTTAGAACATGAAAGACACATTTGAGGGAGGATAATATTAATTTTCAATGTTGCCAAGCAAGCAAAACAGGCAACAAAGTTAAAAAGAAACTTATAAATGAATAAATATTGCTTCCGGTTAACTATGTGCACTTAAATAGCTTCATGTACCTGCCTGCGAAATATGACAGAATAATTAATGATGTACGATGACGCACGGTGACCATGCTCTAATTGGTTAGAGGCCATTCTCCAGTCGGTTAGAGCCAGTTAATACCTTTTCCAACCCCTACACGCACAAAGAAATGTCTAGATTTCTCGACTGCGATTCCATTCCTTTTTTCTTATGTTTTTATTTCCTTCCCTATCAGAATTTGTCCAAACTGCAGGGTGCTTGGTGAGCCCAGCTGCTGCACATGTGCATGGAACCTTCTGGAGAGTGTGGAGCAATAACAAAGCGCCTGCTGCTGCACTGACGAACAGCCAGGGGTAAACACTTGACAGTGATAGCCACTTTGGCCTGTACTGGGCGTTGCATCATTTGTGTTGACCAGAGCGAGTTCACAAGGTTACTGGCCACATGCTGTCCCCGTGTTCTAACAGTCAAACCGGAGCCAAATTTAGGACAGCAATAAGTGTCAGCCAGAGTTCAAACCAGGGAAGATGCTCTTATAACCAGACCGAAGAACATCCCGCAGGATTTGTTTTAATCATTGAGAGCATGTTTCCCTTATTTCACTAAAATAATATTCACTAGCGGTTAGCATGGTTGCTAGCATGCTTTCCTAATGCAATAACAACATTATCGGATGCAAAGTATAAAAACACAGTTATTACAAATAATCAAAAGGGACAAACATGGCAATAACAAATTGATTCCACATTGAAAATAAATAGATCAGACAGTGTGCAGGTTTGGACATACTCAGGATACTGGGGCATCTCAAATCATTTGGATAGGCCATACACTTGCAATGAATAGCCTCTTGACTGACAAAACCTTCAGGAGGCTGCAGCAAAACAACCCAAGAACACTACACCTCCTATGCGGATTGGAACATATTCCTGTTTAGAATCCATTATCTGTTCATTCCGAATAATGTGTTGGGATTTGGTTACATTCCTGGGAGTGAGTGTTTTACAGCTGCAGCTGGGCTCATGTCCTTCGTAGCCTAAGAGGCTTCACCCCACTACACCCAACCAACACACACACACACACACACACACAGACAGACAGACACACACACACACACACACACAGACAGACACACCCACACAAACACACACACACACACACACACACCCTTACTTCCCCTTTCAGTTTCCCACCCTGCTGTTCGCACAGAGGAAAGAAAATAGCAATTAGCTGCTTGGAGGCTGAGCTAGGGGGCTAATATCCTGAAGCAGCCCCACCAAAACAAGCGGTTGGGGGCAGCCATGGGTGGGGTGAAGTGGGTGTGCGGGTGGTTGGAGGGATGAGGCCCCCGGGTGACCAGTGACAAGCCTAGACACAAGCCCTCTTTCAGGGCTAGGGTTTCCTCCAGGCCCCTCGTATCTCTCCAGGGCCGTCCCTCATGCCTGATCTGGTACCCCCACCCTCCATCACACCTGACTGAGGGGTGGAGGAGAAGCATGTAGAGTTAGAGGTAAAGGGGTGCACCTCCCCTCTCACCCAGCGCAGCATACTATCTAGAGGGAGAGATGTTCTCATGTACAGAGCATAGTCTCACAGTTGAAAGAGAGGAAGAGAGAGACAGCATTAGTGAGAGACAGAGAGAGAGGCACACACACACACGCACACACACACATTTATGAGCGTTGGCTGGGCTTCCAGTGGGGTATCCAGCTTTTGCCTCTCCCACAAAACACTGCAGCAGTGAGTCATTCAGGATCAAGGCAGAGATAGCACACTATTTCCCTCCCTCTCTCTCACACACACTCTCTCTCTCTCTCTCTCTCTCTCTCTCTCTCTCTCACTCACACACAAACGCACACACACACACACACAGATATGCTATATATTCACCAATGCTGCCTACATGAGTGAGATTCAGTCAGATCAACATCAGGCTCATTGACTCACTAAAGAGCATGTGGTGGAGAGCAAAAATCACTCACTCACACACACACACACACACACACACACACACAGGGAGAGAGAGACAAAGAGCATGAGTGAAAGAGAAAAAGACAGAAAGGAGGGGAAAGGAGGGAGAGAGAGAGAGAGCATAAGTGAAAGAGAAAAAGAGGCAGAAGAGAGGAGGGGTTGAGAGAGAGAACATTAGTGAGAAAGAGAGTGTGAGAGAGAAGGCAAGTGACAGACACAGAGGACAGGGAGAACCTGTGGTGGCTCCATCATCGCAATACTTTACACTTCCACATTCCGGAAAGCTCCGACCATGCGTGACGGCTAAGGCGTGAACACAAACAGACGAACAAAGAAAACTCGCAATCCCTCACACGGCATCTCAAATTCTCAAATGTTCTATTCACACACACACATACACAAACACAAACAGGACCAAAAATAAATAATTAGACGAAAGCCTAGAAGGAACATTTCGGATTTCTGCATATTCACCCTAATGCCTTAGACTGTGGGGAAGACATGATAGACAAAGTCTCACTTAGTTGGAGAACACTGAAGAGTAACGATTATGTTTAATGTCAAACACTTTAAACACTTTGAAGTTGTACAAGATCATCTTGAATTTATTTTAAAAACTAATAAAAAAAAAAGAGTTTAACCATTATAAATAACATGAAAATAATTCATTCTTAATAATAAAAACAATTCTATTGTTGTAATTGTGCAAATTTCTAATTACTGTACCAGAGAGAGAGAGTGAGAGCAAAAAAGAAAGAGGCTAGAGAAAAAGCCAGGGAACGACAGAGGAAAGGATGGAGGGAAAGTCATGGCTCAGTGTGGGAAATCGGGAATGTCAAGCATGCCAGATTAGAGGAAATCTGTGGCTCCTCTGACAAACAACATGGCCCCTCATGGGACAACAGGCATGAAGGCCCAGCACTATGGGCCTAATCCCCAAGTCAGTGGGGGAGTGAGATGGACTCATGCAGGACATCTCTCCACTTCAACTGGGAGTGTGTGTGTGTTTGTGTCCGTGTGTGAGATTTTCATTGTAAGCATAACTGAGGATATGTGAAAACAAAATGTCATGTAATATGTCACAAATTATTTATATTGACACCCTTATCATGCATTAATGACAACGAAACAAGAAAAAAAGAAATAAAGAAAGAAAGAAAGAAAGACAGAAAGAAAAAAAAAACAAGACAAGCAGCAAGACGGACCTTGCCAAGCCACCTGCTAAATTCCCCTGCAAGCACTGGGCCAACGGAAGAGCCATTATTCAGGAAGCCATAGAACTATTACTGCAGGGGGAGGAAAGGAGAGGGAGGAGGGGGGGGGGGGGAGAGAGAGAAATACTTGACTTGCCCATTTCAAAAGCAGGAAGAAGCCACTATAATTCCAACCACTGGGATTGAAAGCATTGGATAGCAGAGTATGCTTATGCGCACCTGCTGACACAGTCAGACCCACATATTTTATGTAAAGCCAAAAGGGCCCTCTGACGGTGTTTGATTTCATATGTCTGATAAATATCTGACTCCATGTTGCAGACAATGAGTGAGAACCACTTGGAAGTGAGGAACATGGGCAGACCATATACCAGTCCCTCTCTCACCAATCAGCAGGCCATTCAATATGCAGACCGTTGTGCCTCATGAAGCTCATGTTAGAGATGCCCCTTGATTTAGAAGGCAGGAGAATGAGAGGGCAAAGTCAAGAGAAGGCGTTTTGATGCAGTGGCCCTCGGTAGAGAATGGGATGAGTGAGGCTGAGATGGAGGTTACCCTCTGTGCCTATTTACTTGAGTCACCTCGTCCTGTCCCAAGCACATGTGAAATATACAGCTCTGTAGGCTTATAGCCTCTGGGGTCTAGATTTATACTAAACATATTTTTACATTTGCTAGGTCCTTTCAATGTATTTGAAGATTCTAATTCCTCCAGGTTGCAGTAGTCATAGTGTTCAGTTAAAGGCAAAAGCTGAAAAAAAAGTCCAGTTGCCTTAAACTGAACACTGTGAAGGTCCTTTCAATCACTTGTTTTTGAGTACTGAGGAACCTCAATTCTGTGAATATTCTCGAAGTACATACAGAATGAGGAAGTAAGAAGTATCAGGACATGGGTACAATTAGCTCCATCTTGGCAATAAATGTACACAGCCCACCAGGCCAGTAAATTCTCCTCATTTGCAGTGACAACATGAGGAGTTTGGAAGCCGACGGGTTTAGAGGGGAGAGAAAGGAACGGAGTAATCAGTCCTGTTTTAGGGTGGGGTCACTGAGCCCACACTTCAGCACTTCACACACACATACACACACACACACACGGACCAAGAAGCGATACCTTACTCACAGCCGCATGCACAGCCCGCCGCCCCACCCCCACATCTCCTCCGGAGGGGGAGTTCCGAAGAGGAAGGGCTGCAGGCCTTACAGATGCTCCCAAATTACACCTTCAGCACCTTCCTGTTCTCCTGAATGAGCATGCACACACACACACACACACACAACTCCCATTTTACTTTTGCAGCACCTGTCCTCAGTAGACACCATCTCCTACAGCAAGCAATAATGTTTTTTTTTTTTTATTTTACATTTATATTTACATTTTTTTTAAAATAGGAATTCATAATTTCATTTTTCATCAATTCATTTTTCATAGTGCCAGTCTGCCTACAACATCTATGACTGTAACATCCCACTTTGACTAGAGGCCATTCAGATATACACTTACAGATACATTCAGTGAATAGTGGGGTGTTCCATTCAGTAACGTATCCCAAAGCATGAATGGGCAAATGCAGGTGCCTATGAGCGACCCAAGGAAGTCTACCTCACACATCGCCATCATCATCCTGCCAGGCTACCATTGGTCCTCTGCTCCCCTCCTCCTTCATTCATCCTCATTTCTCTCTCTCTCTCTCTCCCTTCCTTCCCTCCCTCTCTTCCTCTCTGGCGGAATCTAGATCCATGGGGTTAGATCGCGAGGCAGTAAACGACAGCTAATTATAGGCCATACTGCGTTGAGGAGGACCGGATGTGACAGCATGCAGCCTTTGTGTTTGTGTGTGTGTGTGTGCGCAGACACACATTTATGAGCGTTGGCTGGGCTTCCAGTGGGGTATCCAGCTTTTGCCTCTCCCACAAAACACTGCAGCAGTGAGTCATTCAAGATCAAGGCAGAGATAGCACACTATTTCCCTCCATCTCTCTCACACACTCTTTCTCTCTCTCTCTCTCTCTCTCTCTCTCACACACACACACACACACACACACACAGATATACACTATATATTCACCAATTCTGCCTACATGAGTGAGATTCAGTCAGATCAACATCAGGCTCATTGACTCACTAAAGACCATGTGGTGGAGAGCAAAAATCACTCACTCACTCACACACACACAGGTTATGACAAATAGGTCACCTGTATTACATCAGACAGTAAAGACCGTTAGGAAGGAGTGAGAGACGGAGAGAAGCAGAGAGGATGTGGAAGAGATGGAGAGAAGGAGGAGGTGGAGGGAGAGAGATTAAGAGAGGAAGGGAGAAGGAGAAAGAGGGGGAGGGAGACAGTGAAAGAGACGGAGTGAGAGAGCGAGCGAGCGAGCGAGCGAGAGAGAGATATGAATAAAGAGCAGCCCCTCCGCCTCTCTGGTATGACTCAGTCTGATTCCCTTGATGCACTGCGGAAGTGTGACGTCTCCCCTGCCTCCCAGCACCCCCTTGCCTGTGTGCAGTGTGTGTGTGTGTATGTATGACGTCTCCCCTGCCTCTCAGCACCCCCCGTTTTTGCCTGTGTATAGTTTATGTGTGTGTGTGTGTGTGACGTCTCCTCTGCCTCCCAGCCCCCCACTCTTCTCAGTGCCTGTATACAGTGTGTAAGTGTGCACTCTTTTGTGTGTGTGTGTGTGTGTGACGTCTGCCCTGCCTCCCAGCACCCCCCATTTCCCCCACTGCCTGTGAGCTGTGCATGTGCTTTTTGTGTGTGTGAGGGATAAATCTTCCCATTCTTGTGCTCACGGGTAGATTTTTAGATTTTGATGCCATAGCAAAAGCACTAAGAGCGTCCACTCTCTATCCCATTCCTTCATTGAAAGACTCTGACGTATGCTTGTGTGGTGGAGGGAGTAGCGTGAGGGGGGACAGAAAGGAGACAGACATAAAATGGGGAAGAACAAGAGAGATGGACAGCATTTAGAAGCTGTAGTATCACATCACACGTACAAAAAACTAAATCGGAGGGATAGACGGACCAGAGTCGAGAGAAGGTATGAAAGAAGAATGAGAAGGGGGGGTGGGGGGGGTGAAGGGAGTGTGACAGTGAAGAGGTGTTGATCTCGGTGAGTTACCTGCCTGTGCCCATCCCCCAACCCCCAACCTGAGAGTGACTCATTCACCCGCATCAGCACCAGCAGTCAGTCCAATCCAATCACCATCCAGGCCACAGCCACCGATCAATATGCAGGAGGCATGGAAGGTTAGGAGGGGGCGTTTGCTGTTCCCAACCTACCTCATCCATGCACATCAACACATACACACACACACAAACAGGAAGACAACTATGCCTTGAGTAGTTTTGAAGGCGTTCTAAATTGGTCATGATCGTTAAGAGGGGGGCATTCACCATTACAAGGCACAGCCTGTGATTCTAGTGATTTTCATTTGGTGAAATACTATGGTCATCAAGCTGCCTGATTCAATGTTTGCTTGTTTTAAATAAAAAAAAAAACAACCCTCTCAGGTATACACTAGCCCAGCAGGAAACCGTTTCAACTAAGACATCTTAGACAATCTACAGTGCTTCAAAAGCACCAAGAGAAGGTGTAAACCTGATTGGCTTGTGATCATGAATTTCAACAACCTTTCACAAAAGCAAATTGCGGACAGCATCTTTGAAAACAGAGGCTTGATAATGACACATACCCAGTCACAGACGGAACTGGGGGAGTGACGCGGCCCCAAAGGCTTTAGGAAGAGAGGAAATAGATGTATGACTCACCTGTTCACACATAAAGCACAACACACCATTCTCGCTTACACACTCACTCCTCTTTACTGCTAACAAACTGGTCCAACCTGCTATTGAGGGTTCCAATTCAGAGAAAGGGAGAGGTTTGAAAGCTTTAAATATCACACATACACAAACACACACATTTTAGGAATAACAAGCTGTATAAAACAGATGAATAGCGTAGTATGAAAAAGTGTGTGCATGACTGATGAGTATTGTATGCATTTTGAACTATTTCAGAATTCTATTCATAAAACTGTGCTTAAAGTTAAATAAAATGTTGCAAATTGTGGCACATGTTCTTGATTGTTTACCCAAATTCCAGGGCCGTTAATACCATCAGTGTGCAAGTTATATACATATACGCACAGGTAACTATGACAACACATAACTATACCTTGTAATATACACTACATTAAACTGTACCTTAGTACTCTACTATATTTACTATCAAAACATATAGTGATTAGCTAGGTTTTTTGGCAGTTATAAATGTTTGAGAGCAGTGCTCTGCTATAAATGCACAAAATACTATTTAAACGGTTTCTGTTCGCCAAATGTACATTTACATACATATCCAACTGTGAGCATTCAGCAGCTTCTTAGTCTTAACTTTAGACTTGTAAGTTTTATTAGTCAAGTATATGTTTAGAAACACCCCTGAGAGTAACCTAGGGTTTCATTCCCAAAATCAACAACAACAAAAAAAACACACCCAGGTAAACTCATGTTTGTCTCTGAACTACATACTTTAAATACCCACCCCTTTTATCCCCACTAAACTGTCAAACACATACCAACACAGAGAGCAAGAAGACAACACACTTTTCCGGAAGGTTGGCAACACAAGTGATCTTTAGTTGCATTTACATGGTATGTACAGTCGTTTACATGTGTGTGTCCGTGTGCTCCTGCACCCCTGATGCTCCGGGGCGCCTCCTTGGAGTCGGGCCGGGGCAACGGAAGAGGAGGAGGACAGGGGGGATTAAATACACAACACAGTCACAGTAAAAAGCATGCCGAGTTTGATGACTGGCGTCGAGGGGCGCAGGGGGGTGGGGGGGGGGGTTAACCCTCTGAGGTGTCTGTCTGTGCTGGACACAGAAGGGACAAGGGGAGGGAAGGGGTTGTGGGGGATGGACGCTCCGCGCACGGGATGTCCCTCCAGATGAGACGTGGCGGCAGAGCCGTAAGTCCACTTCTGAGCGCCCTCGGCCGAGTACGAGCAGAGAAATAATCACTGTGGCCCCAACACTTTGACCCAACTGTACTTATTAATATACTGTATAATAGATTTTTACATCGGACAATGTGTAATTAAACTTCCTTGTGTCGAACATTGATTAATCTTTGATTAAAATACATTAGAAGGAGAGGGCAAGCACAGCACTGTGCATTCAAAACATATTTCAAAGCAGATTCGTTACATCAATCGCATCACTCCAGACTCATCATGATATGGGCTACCACAACCTTTGACAAGGCAAGCACAAAAGCTCAGTACAGCACAGTACTGACAAAAAGCAGTCATGTACATCACACTTGGTAAAAGCTACTCACATGCCAGTCAAAAGTACATAGCAGTGTCGGCTTTTTCTTACCCCACCCCCCCCCCCATACACACCAAAAAAACACCACCATTCCCACAGTCATAGAGAACATCATTAAGCATGGAAACAATAACGAATGGCAAACTAATACGAAGCACTTCAGAAATACAGAATAGCCAGTGGATGTCTCACTAACCTGGCATACATACGCTTGCTTTCCATAAACATAATTCATTTTACTTGTGCTCATTGAATACAAAGGCCGAATGCTTCATGGTCAGACTAACCCTGCTTGAAAGTAACAGCTTCAAATCAGCCAACTGAAGATGTGTACAGAAAGGGAGGGAAGAGCACCGTCAGACATTACAAATCTGTCTCGTGTTGCCTCCAACAACTTTGATCCCACCTTCATGTTAACTGTACCGCAATTCATGAGGGGAAAAGAAAAATGATTTAAACAATAGTGCCCCCTAATGGCTACCTAGGGCAAAGTGCATGCTAGGACTACAAACAGATCAGACATAAGGCATTAATATCTTTTCATACAGATTGTTTTTGTTCTTTTTTTTTTCTTACCTCACAGACTGGATAGCAAATAGCACTTAATGTTAACAACTAATGATTGGATGAGTTAGAGTTGTCAGCATTCACGGGTATACATCTACAAACATACAAAGAATTTTTTTTATTTATTATTATTTCTGCAGAAACTAGAAGTTTCTGAACATCTCCTTCTCTCCTGCAGAGATGGAGTTCAATGGGTTGATTACAGTCAAACTTGATTTATTTTTCTTTTTTATCTTGGTCATATTTTTGTGTTTTTTTATGTATGTGTGTGTGTGTGTGTTTTATCTTTCCAGAACAGCTTAAAAAGCTCTTCCTAAGCAAACAAGTCTCATTGAAGGTTGCCAGAAGCTTTGCATTTTGGAGCAACCTCAACAGCAAGATAACACAGACCCTGGGTGGGATTAACAATACAGATTCAAGGACAGGAGCTCTGAATAAGGTTATTTAAAAACATACTTAAAATATCTTTAGTTCAGTCCAATCGATCAAAGACAGATTCACGTCACATATACGGTGCCAATTTGACGGGCAGGTGACGTTACCATTAATAGATGAAAAGGACTCTGGTGCGAGGGATAGGGGAGAAAGTGTCGGCCATTTTGCGGATTTTGGCATAATTGATGAAGCCTCTGAGGAAGAGGAGGAACCCTGTGGAGAAGAAGATATTTCACAGCTTTCAGAAGATTAGTAAGAAACAGGCTGTACATACCTTTTAAGACTTTTAAAAATAGTTTTAACCATGTGCAAGAACATCTTAATGTGTTTGTGTAATACTAGTAGCCCCATGCGCAGCATTTCACCTATGAACTCAACCGACTGAACTAGGGTGGGAATTGGGCTTCCTTGATATGTTCCTTCATTTCAGTGCCATCACTCAAGATAATAACACCAGCTATTTATTTACAGACCCATTTTTCATAGTTTTCAGCTGTCGTCCGTTCAACTGATTTTAGTCGCTCATTATGTTTGTGTAGTAGAAAGGTAATTATTTCTGGTCATTTTACAATTTTAGAACCCTTTGATGTGGATGGACAATAAGTAAAAAAACAACAGTGAAGCTATTTGAATGTGGTATAAATCATCAGAAAAGGAGAACGTGTTCACATCCTGCATAATTCTGCCTGTATGGATCATCTCAAATTTAGTCTGGCTAAATATAGTCCCCTTACTATTATTGGGTCAAACTAATGCAGATGGAGGGGAAAATACAAAAAAAACAAAACACTCTTTTTAGGGATTCATCTCTAGTATAGCACAATTCTTAAACCCCCCTGTTAATCGTAATGTGTGCAGTTGTGAGAACACTCTGAAGGGCTTCTAAAAGGTGCCAATAGCAATCTGTGCACTATGCAATATGCACTATGACTGACTGACCACTATATCCAGCTTAACTTAGCCAGGTTTGCCATTTAACTGCTTCTTGGAATATGGGATTTGAGTTTTTCCTCCATAAAGACAACAACAACATGGACTAAATCAGTCCAACTCACCAAGAACCAGGAACACCCACCACAGCCAATACTGGCCATCAAAGTAGCCTGGGAAATAAGCAGAGAACTGGGGACAAGAATAGAGAAGAGGTAGGGAAGAGAGAGAAAGAAAGCAAGAAAGAAAAAAAGAAACAATGAGATTAAAATTAGAAACTAGAATAGCGGGGTAAACGTTAGCACAGTGATCCTGGCTACATGCTTGTAGCCTGGAAATTGTGGGTTTGTGTCCCAGCTACCACTGTTGTGCCTTTGACCCAGTTACCCTAGTAGCGACTGGCCCTGAACCAACTGATATAATGACAAAATTCAAAATCTGTTACATGTTTAAATGTAATGAAAAAAAGTAAAGGCAATATATAGTGTGAGTATAATAACTGGTCACTACTCTGCACTACACTATAAACGTAAAACCTCTTGACAAATGATACTCAATGACAAATGATACTCATGATGAAACTCATGACCCATCACCCTTTGTTCCACTTCTCTCTCTCTCTTTCAGGAAACCATTCAGCACCCTATGTAGCTGATTAATCCCTTTTTTCCCCTTTGCTCAGAACTCTTAGAGCTGCATCACATGCTGTGGGTACAACCATGAGTTCCTCCTTTAACCTCTTCCCATCTGGGCGCATAGGCTTGCTCTGAGGAATGGGGATGGGACAAGTCTGTCTTACCCTGACAATCAGAATCCATTTGATGAGCGAGAGGCCGAACCCAGAGATGGCGCCATAGCGCCCGGCAGCCGAGGTTGTGAGGCAGAAGGAGAGGAAGAAGCCAATCCAGTTGAAGAGGAATGCCACTGAAAGAACCCAACACAAATAAACCAAGCGTGAAAAACCAGTACATGCAGAAAGAGCACAGGTAAAACACACTAGTCCGCAATTGTACAAGAGGAATTTCTGAAATGAGACCCTGCGCAGGCGCCCTTCCCATTTGTTTTGGAAAAGGCCATGGACAACTCTGTGGCCGTGCTTAAGAAATGGCCCAGAAAATTATGCCATTTATCAGGTCTTTTTTTTCTTCTTCTTTGTAAATACAAACAATAAAACAGAGATGGTCTCTCTCTCTCTCTCTCTCTCTCACACACTCACACACACACTTACTGAAAAAAGTTAGCATGAAGATGCCATCATTTCCTATCCGCAACTGGTCAGCGTCATCAAAATCATCCCTGGTAACAAAGTCATCATCCTGCCAGGAGAGAGGACAAGAGACATCAATAGTTGAAACTATGCAACAATCATGGAGAATAACCACAGACAATCACCTTAGTTCGTATTGGCATTTATCAGGTCACTACAAACAAGTGAATCGACCCATAAGCCTTATTGCTTCACGTTGTCGTGCCGTCGGTAGGTTTTAGAACGGCAGAATTTGCAGCAGTCTTAGAGAACGAGATGTGGGCTGAATGACTCCGATATTTCCTTTAAAGGATGCCGAGCAAACATATTGCAACATTTCACTTGTAGCGCAGGTTTTACAGCTTACTAGTTAGCCATTACATTAAGCCTCTTAGCAGAGGCCTCAAACACAGGTCACACACCACCATTCACGTACTGTACCTCTAGTGCACTGCGTGTTACGTCATCAAAAGTGGTCAGCCGCTCCCGGCTCTGAGCGTAAGCAGTGTGAAGCAAAAACAGAGAGGTGTAAAACACAGGGCAGGCAAGAGAGAGGGAGGGAGAGAGAAAGAGAGAGAGAGAAGAGAGACAAAGAAAAGGGAGAAAGATACACATGCACATGCTTAAAATACCTCACGCACAGATGCAGAGAGCCTTATGGGAAGGGCTTTGACCCTGTGTGTAAGCTCAGCACAGCATACTCGTCACAGAATAAACATGTAATGAATTGTAATTACAAAATATTGTTGCCTGTTTATGTAGCCTGGATTGCAAGACAGATCATATCAATCAATAATTTATTTTATAAATGTGCAACAATGTTTCCATGAGTCAATAACTGTTTTGTAGGCACAAACAACTTCTGTGATTTAGTAGCAAAATCATTTTGCACTATGGGGCTATATCAGCAAATCACATGTTCTGTCTGGGAAAACATTTGAAATCCCTTGTTTTTGCGCCTTCCTGTATTGCTGCCAGTCACGTCATGTAATGAAGCGACTTGTCACGGTACTATCTCTGGAAAAAAAAGACAATTATGGACAAATTATGCTACTTAATGTGTAAATGACGATGTGCGATTCCTGTAATCAAACTTGTGTTAGGTCCCTTGTTTGTCTGACAAGTGAGGGCCTATGTGTGGAGAATAAAAAGTGGGATTCACTACAGTGTAAAGCATTGATGCTATGTCCTATGATGACAGCCTCCTTTTAAACAACCCAGTTTGAAATTCACTGGGAAATAAAGCTACCATTTTTTACATTAGTGTATTAATTAATTACATTAGTATATATTAGTGCTATATATTACTACATTAACTGAGAATTAGATCACATTATTAGACACACTGTAAGTCAAGGGAAATTAGCAGGCTTGATGCAATTATGAGAAGTATCTCCATGCTCAACAATACACACAGACACACACACACACGTACACACACAATGGTGAATCCAAAGTCACATAAGCATGCAAGTCCAAACACACGTACACACACAGGCATGCAAACACAGGAAAAAAAAAAAAAAGAAATCCACACGTCCATTTTATCACACACACACACGATGAATTCTCATTCTCATGGAAGTGAGCTTGAGTAGCTCAGGGACGATCCCGACTTTGTCAACTACGTGGTTGTTGGGTGGATTTCCCAGCTGAGGTGGTAACGTGCCACTAGTGAAAAAGAATCCAACTCACCCTGTCTGCAACCAGGGGGATGGTGGCTTCAGCCTTGAGCCTCTCCGCCTCGTCATATGATGGTAGTGATGTGGCCACGTTGTAGGATGGAGGCTTGGGGAAAGACCCATCTTCTTTGTAGTCGTAATAAGCTAAGAAGGGAATTGAATAATTAAACCAGCTGCTCAATGGCAGAAGGCCTTGCTAACAACAATACACAATCATATTTGTCTTACATGTCTTATTTTAGATATTGAAACACCATTTACATATAATTGTTGTTTGGATATGACCAAACCTGAATTGGGTTAATAATGGGAATACACTGCAATGATTATCTTGCACTGTAATGACTGTGACTAGCTAGATGTAATAGTGTGCAGTGCATGACGAGAAACAGACTTGGCTTTTGTTTCTATGCTTTTGGCATGACAATTTAAATAGGGGCTAAGCAACATTCTGTTTTTTTCTCTCACAAGCTCCCTCTAAGGACTACTGTATTGCATTGTATTGCACTGCATTCTATTGGAGGCGGTCCGCACTGCTGAACATTGCAAGTGCTGTATCTACCGCTATAGGTCACGGTGGCGCATTCTACACCGTTCGTTCGCCGTGTAATGACTCATTTTAGCATCCTAAATAGTATGAAACGGATTAATTACATGAAAAATGTTGCAGAGTGGACCTTTAATGCTTCAGTTAAGATTCCAGTGAAACCCAAAACAACTTGACTTTTTCACACAAGAGAGCCAGTTAAACACATTCCTAACATAACAGCAATGCTTTTGAAATTAAAAGATTAACCACCTACAGTACTTGTGAAAGGGCTGGGGGTGTGGGTGTGTTTGCTATTGGTTTGGATTGTCAGTTCATAACTGTTCTGTAGGGACAAACAACTTCTGTGATTTAGTAGCAAAATCATTTTGCACTATGGGGCTATATCAGCAAATCACATGTTCTGTCTGGGAAAACATTTGAAATCCCTTGTTTTTGCGCCTTCCTGTATTGCTGCCAGTCACGTCATGTAATGAAGCAACAAGTCTCGGTACTATCTCTATGTCCTATGATGACAGCCTCCTTTTAAACAACCCAGTTTGAAATTCACTGGGAAATAAAGCTACCATTTTTTACGCACTCATACTTTTACATTAGTGTATTAGTTAATTACATTAGTATGTATTAGTGCTATATATTTAGTGAATTAACTGAGATATAGGTCACATTATTAGACACACTGTAAGTTCTGAGAAAAAATGTTTTCTTTTGCTATACCAATCCCACCCCTTGCCCTGTAGTTTGAGCTTACCGCTGTTGTTAGGAAGAACGAGAGAATTTGGTACAACATAAACCATAGACTCATTGGGGTCTTGCATGTTCACCATGTTGGACTTACCTGCACTGTCTGCAGCTATACTACTGTATGGGGGAGGGGCATCAGCTGCCACCTGTGGCACTTCCTCTGGTTCTTCCTCATTGGGCAGCTGGAAAGGCAATCAGATTGTTAGGCAACTGTTATCAGTTTCAACATTCCACTATCCCTTAGTCAACTTCAATTAATTTGCTGACATCTCAAAATGCCTATACCATGTGCCTCCTTAAACATACAATGTACAACATGTTCAAGCGGAAACCCAAACGCTCCACTGGTGAACTTTATATTTGTGAGATTTTTATGACAGGTGGTGTGATGTTCTAAACAAGAAATTATTACATAGGTCAAGTAAGTACATTTAGGGAAAACAAAAGTAAGGGACGGTTAGTTTTGAAGTAGAATGTAGACAGTGATTTTGAATCTAAACATTGTAAGACCAGAGCAACATAAATGTCATAAATATGTTTATGGACCAATTTAGCCTTAAACTTTTCCTAACCAGAAATGAATTGATTATGGCTAAGTCAAACAACATACACAAAATTTCAACACTAATCAATCAACACTAATTTCTAGGCTATGTGTGAAATCCTACATGGGTGTACATGATGAAGTGCAAGGAGTCAATGAATCTGTCAGGTGGGTGAATTCCTCAAAACAACAGGTGCTAAGGAATTAGCAACTATATTGTTGTTAATTGGAAATTGCATAAAACTTAAGGAAATTTTGGGATATGTGTCATCTAAAAACTAAAAGGGTCTTCTTTTTTTTGTTTGTTTTTTTTTTTTCCATCGTTTTGAAAATGCCACGGTTTGTCTTACTGTAACTAAGACTAATGGGCTAAACATTTCCAAGAATGTTTCACGAAAGGTTCATGGCAGCAAAGGTTTATGGCTACAGGATTTCTAGGCTACCACAAGGATTCAGTTCGAAATGTAGTTTGACTATTTTTAAGGAACCTTAAAGAACACAATAGTAATCAAAATCACTCACCACTGCCTTCTCAAGGACATAACCAGCAGGTGGTCACATGATTATGTGGAATAAAGTAAACCACAAACATTTGGCTATCAATATCCTTTCTGATCCATCAAAAATAAATAAAATCGGCGAATTCGAACACCCAGGCCTGATATGCACACATAAGAGTAAATGAAGCTAACGTTACAGTTCGTGCAACGACGAGGTGAAAGATCTGTAGGCCACATTAACGTTGCTGGCTAAGGTGTCCATCATTCGCATTTACAGCAACGTTAATAAGTTAGGGTAGTTCATTACTGATTTCGTGCATGGATCCAGTCAGCGATCATGGTCTTAAATTATACTGCGTCACTGTAAAAACGGTTTGATCCTACTATCCTAAAACCATTTACATTCTTCCATTAACAGGATTTCACAACTAACGTTCCTCCAAGATACCTTTACGTAATTCATGAGGATAACTTCAGGTCACCAGCTGAGGTTGACAATGACAGCCTGCACAATATTCATTTGCTGATTGCAATATCTTTGCAACATCTATCTGCTTATCTGCATATTCTAACGTTAATATTGACATATCGCACGACAGTGACGACTTTCACTGATCTGACAAACAAGGAAAAGCAATCTGTCGATAACTGTTACCTTGCTTGCAGTTAGCAAGTTAACCTTAGCTGTGTAATGTTGAGACTTTATCGCCAGACAAAACCACAGTAACGATACCGAGAAACAACAAAGCTTCATAATAAATGATTAAGGTTTAAATAAGTATCCGTTTAAATTTCTAAACATGGTGGTTAACTATTCAAAGGTGTAAACATTTCAGATACTCACTGACTGTCAAATGTATCCTACGAATTGGCAATACTTATTTAAGTGGCTAACCTTTGCTAACTATCGTTGTATCCATAGACAGATGTTTGTATCCACTTAAGTTCTGATATTTATAGGTTACCATGTCTAAAGTCCAAAGCAGCTAAATGGTATTGTGTTTTATTAAACGTACGAAGAACACATTCGAAACATTAACTAATCGGATGCCTTTAAAATGGGAACCCTGTCTAGCTTTGAAGTTAACGTTAGCTGGTTTCTGCGTTTATCTGAGCTAGCCTGTAAACTCAGTTACCTCGCTATTAGCACTTAGCCAACATTCAAATTCAATATGAGATGACAACACTAGGTTAGTAGTGTTTTGTATTAGCTGCATTGACTACACTGTTTTTTCTTATAAATATCACCAGGTAGTCAATTGTGCTAAGGAGTTCCTTGGCTTAAGTTTCGTCATGCTGGTCAAAACAATGAGGCCTAACGTTTCTTATCACCATGACTCAAGAGCAATGGACATCGCTAACGTTAACACTCAAAAGAAAAGCCCAATGAACATCATCTTAGACTTTCCAGCTGAACATCAATTTACCTGCTGGTATCTTCCGCTTGACTCAGCCATCATCAGATATGTTGGTTGATCGCCAGAATTCCACTCTTATAACGAAAAACCCTTTACCGAAATCTTACATAAACTAGCCTATTTCAGAAGCTCACGTCCCACAGAAGCTGATCTACGCATTTGCCACTACGACCGAAGCTAAACAATCGCCCCCTACATGCGACACAGGAGAACTACACGGTCGCGCTCTGATCACAGTATTAGATATTTTTTATAACTGGCCAGGGAGTATTCCAAAAAGATGGTTAAGTGGGTATGTCATAGGCTAGGTGGTAATCCTGAATACCCCGGGGGCCTCATTCAAAGTCTTATGGTAAAAAGTATTCCTGAAAGTGAGCATGGTTAATCACTTTTCCATCTTCCTGTAATACCTCACAGTTTGGCAGAACATTCTACAAGAATAAACACACAAAGTAGACCAGGCACATACCCTGTAAAGTTTCATTGTGCTTTTTTATTTTTAATAAAAATACAAAAAACAATGTTCTAAACACCTGGCCATTAGTGTGTAAGATTAATGCTGATCTTGATATTTCATAAGAACAGGGTAAGTTGTCCCAATGTGTTTCTGATTGTAATGGTGACAGACAATCTCCACATCATAGAGACTGAAGGACACTTTAACTCGTTCATTGGGTGAGGTGAGGAAACACAGGGTGTAAAGGGCAAATTCAAATTCTGGACTGACACCGATGAAGATGCTGCCTTTAGGTTTGATGCCATTTTTCCAGCTGAACTGTAAGGCTAAGATGTGCTTGTTCTCATCAGGCTGCAGTGAAAGAGAGGAAGGAACAACAAAAAGGTAGGCTATAGGACATATCAACATAATTTATCTCATCTGGATTACAAGCAACATCTGGATTACAAGCAAAAAATATAACTGATTTACCATTTACTAGATATAAAAGCAATAAGAATGGAGAGAGATTTTTTTTTCTATTAATTTATTTATATTTTATTTTATTGTTATGGTTATCTGCACTGTAAATCCAGTTGTAATATGGCAATATGTGACACTGCTGGGATAAACATCTCTTCTCACATCATGATTAGGATGAGGACAATTGTCTGTGGACAATTATCCTCTCTGTAGACTTACCTGTGGCATTTTACTGTAACATCTGTGACATACTGTATGACTGCACTTGATAATTTCAATAAAAACAAATTAAGAGAGAGAAAGAGAGAGAGAGAGAGACTCACTTGAGGAGATTTTGCATCGACACTGTAGCCTTTGTAGTCAATGTGTCCCAGCTTCTCTTGCAAATACAGCTGAATCCAGTTGTGAAATCCAATGACTGTGCGTCCGCCGCGAGTCTCTCCAACAAATACATGCTCAAATCCAGAGGAGTCTGGTCTGGGGCAATATGGGTAAAATCCAATGACATTTTAACTCTGGAGTGAGTAGCTAATCATTAGTTCAATTAAACTGTACAATGTTCTAGGTCAGAGAACATGAATGAAAGCTTATAATAACTTTTGGCGATTGTTCTAGCCAACTTCAAATAAAAGTAAATCCAGTATGCAACTCAGGCTCAGAACCAACCTGCTGGAGCCTCTCCTTGCATAGAGCTCGAACCAGATCCGATAGAGCTGCTGCTTAAAGGCTGTCAGATCCTCAGGCGACAGATGTTTCTCCACAAGGTACTTATGAGCAATCTAGAATAATGTTAAAAAACATACAACATAAAACATAAAAATACAGTATTAGTATGATAAGCAGTGTTGGGAAAGTTACTTTGGAAATGTAATGTGTTACAGTTACAAGTTACTCTATCTAAAATGTAATAGTAGTGTAACTATTTTGATTACTTTAACAAAGTAATGTAACTAATTACATTTGATTACTTTTTAATTACTTTCCCACATTTTGAATGAATTTTGTCAGCTTTCAATCATTTCCAGTTTTTAAAACCATGGATTACCCTTTAAGTATTAATCAACACTACAAGATCCCTACAAACTCCTTAGACTTCAGTGCATTAACTAGAAGTTGTCTAATTTGTGTGATTGCTAGCTCATTTTTACTTTCTGCAATGGGAGTGAGAAAGGGGTGATATTAATGTGTGCCAATGTATGATGTGGCCCTTGCGGTAACACAGTTAAAATGTGACTCTTGGTCTCTGACTGGTTGACCATCCCTGGGCATCCCTGAACACTGAGTTTCTATCTGACATTGCAAGTGCAGACTGCTTTGTAAAGTGGGTGGAGTTGCCTATTCAAACATGACGACAAATGTTTCACTGCAGAAGATATGTAACTTGAAATGTAATCCTGAATATTTCCTCAATGTAACTGTAATTTAATTACACAGTTTTTCAATGTAACTGTAACTGATTACTGTTACTTTTATTTTGTAATTAAATTACGTAATTTTGTTACATGTAACTAGTTACTCCCCAACACTGATGATAAGTATGGTAATACTGTAATGTTTGTGTTTGGGCTTTAAATTAAAAGTTAATGTGCATTTTATATATGTGCATTCTGTATATTTCTAAGAGTAAAAGGAAATAGGCCCAGGTATCTGTCTGACTTGCATTAGCAATGTGAGGAAATGGAAAGTTTCACTTTGTGTGTGTTTCAGTGTGATTGTTACACTCTGTATTTATTTAGTTTGATTCTGATAAGTGTGGCATGAGAATTCTGTTTCCCCATGGCTTGTTACATTGTTACAGATTTTTTTATCCATTCCTTTTTTAATTGTAATACAAATATGTTCAGAATTCAGAATTTAAAAACCTTAACTTTGGAGGATGCTTAAAAAAATCAATTTGAGATGGTTAAAACTCATTTGTATATGTATAAACCAAAGGCCATATTGGATAAAACAATATCCGTTCCTAAAAAAATATCTACATGTGTGTAAACAAGCCCACATTGTGGTTAATCATAGCCGAGCCCAGTGGCCGCTGCCGTTTCCTGTTGACCTGGAAGGATACCTCTGACTTTAAGCTCCTTTATTAAAACAAGCCGTTCAATCTGTATGTGATACAATAGTGTGCCTTATGCTTTACACCAGTGAAACAAAAGGTCATTCCGACTTTCTTCTTACAGTCAGAATCCACATTTACCTGTCGAAAGAACAGGTCTTTACAATGAATAAGTGTGGAAGTTGAACCTTCTATAACAAGTTTATAAGAAATGCAAATGGACATATGCTATAACCGTGTATTAAAGTTTAACTACCTATACATTGGGAAATCACTACACAATTGTAAGTCTATTGGACTTTATAGGATGATGAGTCTTTGGGCACCAACTGTGTACTAGCTATGTCTTTTTTCAAATAGAAGTCTGCAGTTTGTTTAAGCAGGAAATTTGTCATTTGTTCTTTTTAAAGGGCAAAACCGCACTAATGTGTTTCCTTTCTCTGGATTAATAACAACCATAGGGGTCATAACACGAAAAGCTCTTTCCTTTGACTTCAAAACCATAGAGACATCTGGAAACTCCTGACTCACACACTTCTCTCCAAATCAAGCGTTCGTGTGTACTGCACGAAGAGCTTTTAGCAAGTGAAGTTATTTCTGTTCTGTTATGTCAATAAACTACACAGCAAATTCTATTAGAGTGGAGCAGTGGAAGCAAGCTAACAATCTTATATGATTCTACATTCTATGTGATTTTCTGATCCATGCTCAAACATGAACAGAATGGACACAGAAAGGCCTGATAAATGATGATTACTCAGATGTTTTGGATGATTTGATGGTAAGGATGACACATCCTCACCTCATACTCCTCTGTCAGTACAAAAGTCAATATCAAAAAACAGTTTGAGAAGTCAACTAGACAACACCAAACACCACACGCTTATTCTGACTCAACATTTCCGACTCCGAAACTTAACTTCAAGCACAGGTGGGGAAAAAGCAATATATTGATTTAGTCAGAGCTTTTCACATGGTGCCATGATGTCTTGGTTAACAAACCGGGTGATTACCTTCATGGTGGGCGACTGGATGATGGAATCCAGGAACTTGTGATTTTCAGCCTCCTCCTCCGGGGTGACGATCTCGGGTTCTCCAGTGTCGCTCTCGTAGTTATCCAACAAGGAGATGAAAGCTGTTAAGACAAGGGCCTAAACTCAGAGTACAGTACCGGCAGACATGCATAAGTTCACTGTAGGCATCATTTGTGGGCTACATAACACAGTAATGAGACATATACTGCAATGCATATTTTATGTCACCTGATCCTGAAAATGTAAATATAAGCTCAAAGGGAAGATGAAAAATCCTTTAATCTACATTGTATATAAAACAACTAACAACATTTACACGTCAAATTTGACTGGCAAGGACAACATTTTTGTCTTCTCAACAAAGAATACATAGCAATGATGAGAGAGAAAAACATCTGATTCTTTTCACTCTACTCTGCTCGACATAAACGGCCCTCGTATTTACATTTAGGCAGAGTTCAGCATTAGCTGCCTTTAAAATTACACTCAGGCAATGCTGTATGTGCAGCCATTGTTTTTCCAATGATATACCTGCACTGGAGGTTGGTTTGTGAATCCCTCAGAACAGAATTTTGACTGGAGGGATCAAATTAAACAGTTGTTTCACACGCTGAACTCCTACCCATGAAGGTCTCCTTTTTGAAAATGTTTTCATCAACAAATGTGAACAAAGGAGACCCAATCCCATCTTGGTCGTCATTCACAGACATAAATTCTCCCGCTTTTCCCTACAGAGGAACAAAAATGTTCAGGTTCTGGTTAGTTATGCTCGTCACCTACTTAGACATTTCAGAATACCACCTATTCACAGATTAGGCTTACAAGTTATTGTAATAATAATAATAATAAGTCATTAAGAAGCATGTCCCTAAATAGCACATAGGTTATTATTTGTTAGATTGTGAGCTTATGTGTCTCTGAGATATAGCAACAAAGAATGGATGTTTGTGATGGTTCCAGTGGCTATGGTAAGCAAAAGACTGCGGCTGAATCAATGTTGACCTCTGACTTTTGTTCACCGAACAAACAGACAGACCCTGTCACATTCAACCCCACAGGAATAAGCCTGGAGTGACTGCTTTGCCAAATAATGGACTCGAAACTAGAATGTCCAAATCATTCCCCCTCAAAAAAAAAGCAGGTGGCCCGACCTGCAGTGAGATGCGGTAGTCTGTCCCAGGTCTCAGACGATTGACATCGTTATCCCAGAGCTCCTGCACCATGGCAGACAGCTCCCTGTCACTCTCAATCATGATGTTACGCTGAGACTCAGGCTGTGACGAGAACAGTGTCCTTAGAGTGAGAGTAAGAGAAACCTAGTTAGTTCCTGTAAAGATCCCTCAATACAATATACAATAAAACAGTGTCATGAAAAGCAGGGTCTAAGCTAAATAATATTTGAGTATCTGAAACTTCACACAGACACAGAACAGCCAACTGTGGAGTAAAATGGCTAGCAGGTGTATGATATCTTTCCAGCATCCACTTTAGAATACAGATCACTACATGAGGTAAACTTGGCTTACACTTGGCAAAGTAAGCAATGATTCTCAGTGTTATGACAATACACATCCCGCCCAGTGTTATAATATTCACTTCATTTAAGAACACTCATCGTACAAGCTATGTTCTGTCCTTGAGACACACAAAGAAATCTACAACATAGTCAAAGTTATTAACCATTATGGTCAGACTTGCCTTTACCTTTGGTCTCCTGGGGCACAAGCACAGGAAGGTCAAAACTGAGGTAGCACACACCTGCACTGTCTTGGTTGACTGCTGGCAATATCTCAAGGGGAAACGGGTTACATTTGCTGGCGTAGTATTGTAGGGGGGGAAAAGACACAGTCAGTGTGGCTGGCAGTTCTGCCCAATGAGGCCAGGCTGTTCCAAAGGGATGTTCGGTGTCAGCAACTCTAGCCAAAGGGATTAAAATGGGTTGGAAGTGCTTTTGACTCTCACACTACAATGCAAACTCTGTCTTTGTCCCTCTCAGAGGGGGAGGGTTATTGTTCATATCCCAAAAGTCAGCCCCCTCCCTTTGCCCGGGTCCCAGCGCAGCACAGCACAGGTCGACCCTGTTTGGTGACTCCGGTAGTATTTTATTAAAATGCAGGCCAGGGCAACATTGCACACCACTAAAAAAAGTCTGTATGATATGGAATTGGGAACTAAACAATTCAGGCTGGTAAGTAAATCATGTAATAAGTGTGACCGTACAAACATATCTTGTGAAACCAGACCATCTGTATTTATGAATATTTCCACACCATACAATGTTACAACCTGCACCTAGCTCTATTAGAAAATATAATTATGGGAATTTGACATGTCCATTGAATTTACTTCATACTTGAGGTGCAAAAAACTTAAAATACAGAAACACATAATTCTATATAACTAATTCAACAATCCATAAAAGAATTTCACGATTTCATGAAATAAATGGAAAACTCATAATTTCCTTTGCATTTTATGACACAATGCTTCTTTTTTAACTGTATGATTTGGGAAAAATAAGGACATGTCAAACCTCATTATGAACTGCTTTTTGAACATTACATATCTGCAACCTGAACACAAACATCAGTGCAACAGTGTCACAAACTTTTACCATGTGTTTTTGTTGGTTTGTTGAGTTGTTGTCATAAACTGTCAAAGTGAGGAGCAGCTGTGCAAGCCTGAGGACATATATATGCAAGCCTGAGTACATATATCTGCATATATCAGAGGCGCAGAGCCTCACAAAATGAACTAAAATGAGTCCGTCTTTTACTCAGAGTCTTGTTTTTGTGCTGCTCCGAGAGAGCTAATCCTTTAGCTTAGCTTTGTGAAACCCAGGTCTGGCCGGCACACTCTTGATGAAGTGCAGTTAGTGTCAAGGCCAGGCCTCCTAGAACTCTAGGAAACCTACTTCTAGTTCTTCATCTTCATCCCCCATATCCAGTCCTTGGAAAAGCCTGAAAGAGAGAAGGTGAGATGACATTAGAAAGTGACACATCACCACACCCCTGGCTTTCACTGCTCTCAACCAAAGGCTTATTCAGGGTTCTTGCAGGTTTCAGTTAGTTAAATTTAAAGCCTCTATGTGTAGGATCGTATCAGAATTCCCCATCTATCGGCAAAGTGGTATACTGCATACGTTTGAATAAAATGTATTAGCCCTCCCCTTCCCACAATCGTAATTTCTTGCTACGGAGGCCGAACGCTCGCTCGCTCGCTCTTATCTCAGTTTCTGCTACTCAGTCTCTGAGCGGAAAGACGAAAGGCGGAGCTGAATATACGATACTGCTCTCCCCTACAAGAACCCGTACTTTTGAAAATGGCGGCGCAAAATGGATATTCTTCTTTGGTCCCCAGCCATATCTATATATAAATGGAAATTACCAAGTTTACCGGAACACTACCATTTATTCATGGAGGTAATTACCATCATTTTAAATTATATTTTTAAAATAAAAAATATATTTTTAATAAAAGACGAAGATAAATAGAAGATAAATCCTACACATAGAGGCTTTAAGACCTTTTTAAGACCTTTTTAGACCATTATGTTAGAAAATTAAGACCAACACAACACATTGATCGAAACATTCATGTGATCCCAGATATTCTCAAAACATTTCATTTTTATTGATAAACAAGCTGGCAAGCTGGTGTTTATCAGCTTTGGCATGGGTGCCAGTGCCTTTACGCCCAATGTCGCTAACTGTAGATTCTTCTTGCATATTTTGCAACGAGCTTCATGTTTATTGCCGGGGACAGCTTATAACCAGCTGCAAAACTCGCTGTTATCGAGCCAGGTCTCGTTAAATATACACTTGCCCATGTTCTTATCAACTGTCTCTGAAAACTCTCTGATTTTTTCAGTGAACAATGCTTAAGTGAACGGAGGAAATAATTTTAGACTTGGGTCAATTAAATTTAAGACCTAGACTTGCGTTTTTTAGACTTTTTAAGGCCTTAAATTTCACTTTTTGAATTTTAGACTTTTTAAGACTTTTTAAGACCCTGCGGGAACCCTGTTATTACTATGACTGCTTCTGCTGTATTGCAACTGCTTTTGCTAATACTGCAACTACAACTGAGAGTGCAATAACTGCTACTGCTACTACTATTCCAACTACTAAAAGAAGGAGGTTTGTTTAGTGCCTTTCATGCAGGGTATGAATGTGTATAATATACAGTATGACAGGTGCATGGCTCTCTGTCACTCACAGGTTAAAACAGGGTGAGGACCGGTTGCTGTAGTGTCCATAGGGGTCAGCTTTGGAGAGCATGTTCATGCAGAGCCAGCAGAAGTAATGCTTGCAGCTGCTGCAAGTCATTTTGTTGCAGCCGTCCACTTTCTGCATACAGTAACACCCACAGAGAGCAATCCATTATTATATTACAAATCAAAGATGAATCACTGCAGACCAAATATAATTTTACAAAATGAAAACACAAACCACACAAAGTAAGGTAAGTCAGATACAGTGACACACACAGTAGAAAGAATATGCTGAGGAAGATCTTTGTGATGTGTGCCTTATCTGTGTGTGTGTGTGTTTGCTGTGGCTCACCTGTATGTTTGTGCCACAAGAAGGACAGTTTCTGCAGTTCTCTTTAAGCCATTCGCTGCTGTAGGACTCCTCCACGATCCTCTGGATGACTTGTTTCCCATAGCGTTGCTCTAAAAAGGCCTTCCCATCAGGGCTGGCACTGAGGTATTCGTCACGCAAGGCCAAAAGGTCCTCTGGAGACAGGCAAACAGTCCCGCACAGCCACAACAGTCAAAAGTGACAGACCACACAGTCTAATGATTCTGCTATCTGTAATCTCACAGGCGTCATGTTATTTAGTCTTGTTTTGCAGACTAGACAAAACAATAGACAGACAGATTTTTTGTACTGGTTTACAACATACTATATGATGCATATGACTAATGTTGATGTACACGGTAATGGCTTTTCTGTATTGAATGTTGATGTTGGTGTACACTGTTATGATTCTACTGTATTGAATCTCCTATCTATGCAGTCCTGCTTTGTGTACGGTCGCAGGTTCCAGATCTCTGGAAACAATGCTGGGAGCCCTCACCGATCTTAGCTTTGCAGGCAGACACACCGTGGTAGCCACTATTGCACACATGGCAGAAGGCAAACTTGCAGGCCGGGCAGACGGCCAGCTTGGTCTCCGGCTCCAGCATCACAGGGGCTCGGCACACCGCACGGGGGCAGTACACCACGTCTGGCATGCCGTCCAGGCTGGATTGCAGGAGGAGGCGGTCGTAGCGTGCAAACTCTGCCTCACCAACCAGCTTCTTCACCTGTGGAGAGGGGAACACAGGTGAGAGGAGGTGTTAGTCCATACTGATTGGGAGTGAGCTCAATTCTTTGCGCACCACCCTAAAACTACACACAGAAAGTGTAAACTCCTCCATAAAACACTCCTTTGTCTTGAGAGAAGTAGATTACGCACACTATTCGATCCAAACATTTTTTTTACACAAATGCATAGCTCCGGCTTTCTAATCAGGGGACAAAGTTCACATGACTACACAGGACAAGTTCTCACCCTAGGTGACCTGTTGGTCTTTTGTTAAAGTTCAGCAAAAACTAACAAAGTTCTCTTAACACAATCAGAAACCAAGGTCAGAGGTCAGATTTACTGTTTCTATGCACATGCTTGAAAAGGCAATAGGATGAATTACAGCTTAAAGGGATTATCCGGAGTGAATCAACCCGTAGGTCTGTTGATTGAGGCTGTCGAATAGTGTCTATAGGTATCAGAATGACAGCAGTAGGTACAACGTAGACCGAATTCACGAGCTAACGCTAAGCATATTGGGCATATGAAAACGAAACTGACATGCCCTAATCAGTTAGCGCTGGCTGCCGTTTCGTTACTCGGTCTACCGTGCATGAAAATCTGTCGTTCTTATACCTATGGATAGCACTTAGCAACGTGAATCAACAGAGCTACGTGTTGTTTCACTCCGGATAATTCCTTTAACACTTCAAAACACTAAAAAGAGAGAAGGAAGCACACTAACAGTGCGAAGGTGACTAGGCAAATTGAAAGACTTAAAAGATTATTAATTGCTCATTTATTTGCTTTTGTCCTGCCGTTTTAGCGCCGTGATCTTTATCAAGGTTCGCTCAACCTTAGCCGAAATGTTGGAATTAAATAAAGCAGAGAAATTCATTTGAGAGTGTGTATTAATAATAACCTTGAAAATGATCTTATTTGCCACATCAAAGAAAAGAAAATAGACTTCTCTGCATAGTCAACACCCAACACCCAAAACCACATCTATCTATTTGATTGTATAGATCTCAGGCAACCTTCTGATACCTGTTCAGGGGTGGCGATAGAGGTACATTTGGGGTCAGGGCAGGAAAGGCACTGGACATTTCCATCTCGAATCTGAATGGTAAAGTACTCAGCCATACAGTCGTTGCAGTAGACATGATTGCAAATCTTGAAGTAAAGACAATTGGCACCTAACTTCTCTGTGAAACAAATGCCACAGTTCAGCATCTTCAAATTGAAGACCTTCTGCCACTGCTCCTCGTTAAAGTCAAGGAGCTGTGCAGCGAGGTTACGTTTATTGTCTAGTTCCACAATGGCTCGAGGATCAAGGGGGGTGTCTGGGACGTCTTCTTGCATTGCACTGGGCCCTTTGGCTTGGTTTTTGCTATGCGTCTTCACCAATAGAGGGGACTTAATCTCCAAGAAGCCCAGTGTCTCCTCCTTCAGGAACTGGATCCAGGTGAAGATGACAACGCTGCCTTCGTTCTCCTCCCACAACTCATCTAGGCGCCTGCAGAGGGCCGACAACTAAAGTGTGTACAACCGAGAGAAAACAGAAAAATAAAATCAGACAGGGTCAGACATTTCAAGACTTGATCGAAATTTCATGCAGGTAGAATTTGTGTGCATTCCTGAAGATTCATTTCAATGCACTTCACTGGAAAAATACTGTCACTTCACCTGGGTCCTTTGCATCCATTTGCATTTCAGAGTGAAAACGGGTGGAGAAGATGATGGGTAGTCCTCTGGTGATTCGAATTTCAGTACAATGGGAGGTAAGAAAGAGACATCATGTTCTGTCTGTTCCACTCCTGTGAAAGTCATCAATGTGATTCCACACCTTCATAGACAACTGCAGTAGGCTAACGTTAGCATAAAATCACATTCCTGAGTCGAAGTGTGTACAGTTGTATGACTGAGCTCTTAGAGAAGCAGCAGGGTCGTTACTTACCCTGAAACACCAATTTAAAATCAGGAGGCAAATCCAGGCACAGGTATACTTCACCACAATTAGCGTTATTATCTACCTTACGGAAGACATCTTCGTCATAAATACTTGCTAAAGCAAGCATTTCATTCTCCCTTTCTTCCTGAGCATCCGCCATTTAAACTGCAAGTCAACATAGAACCATTTACTTTTAATTGATTTTACAAAAACAGCAAATCTATCCTGGCAACAACAGGAACATAATAGCTGGCAACATTGGCTCATTGAAAAACTTCTGTAGCATGTTTTAGCATAGCTATGTTGCATTGCTAGGTAGTTAACTGTGCTACGTTAACTTACAGTAGATGCCCAAATTTAGTTATCCTAAATTAATTGAATCCATGGGTAGCAACTAAAATAAATACTTTCACGTCTGAATTTACTCACTGTTATTTGGGTATACATAAAAACATACATCGCGCTCCGTCATCACAGGCCATGGTAACTTACTTTAAAAGCTATCCAAACTTAGCTAAAGGTGATCCTTGGCCAGTCTGATGTAAGCTATGTGTTAACACCCGTGTCAAGGAGTAACAGCATAATACAATCTTTAAAAGGCATGCAATATAGAAATCCTGTCTTTTATGATTTCACACGTATAGGTATTACTATACATAGCGGTAATAAAAGTTGAATTACCCTGTGTTTGGCCCTCATAGGGCGAAGCCGGGGCAATAGCACAGGTTACGGCACGGCAGCTGTTCGTTCGACCCAACCTGATGACAGCCGCACGTTGCCATCTATCGGTGTGGCCTAGTAAAATGCTAAATTAGATTAGGCCTGAGTTGTCAGTGTCACACCATTTATGCATAGAGCCCCTGACAGTCAAATCTGTCCTAGATTAAGTCAGAGAAAAGCAATAAAAAGCTACCTTCAAATGTACAGTAAAGTAAAATTCAGGTGACTATAATAATACACAAAAATGTGTCATTTATTTGTTTATTTGTTGAGCAGTGATACAGAGTAGAAAAATGTCATGTCATCCAGCCCTGGAGGTTGTTTTCCTTTACTTAACACTGAAATAAAGCATACCAGTGACCTAGTTCTGCTTTAACATTAGAGTTCTTCTTTATAAATGTGACACTAAAATGTATATCTTACAACACTATAATTTAGTCAGACAACAAGCTTGGCTTGTCTCCATACCTCCCCATATCCTATCCACTGTAAATCTGTCTTTTAAAACCTTACCTAGTATCCAGTATTTACATATTGCATGAGAACAGCTTTGAGTTCAGAAAACACAAGTCTTCATTTTCCCCACATTTCTTGTATACTTCAATGTATAGATTAAATGAATGCTTCATGATTATCTAGTGGGCTGTTGATCATTTTCAAAGATGAAGTTTTTTGAACTATGCTGAGCCACAATTCTGCCTGCCGCAAGAAATGTGTTCTTTTTTGCAGTGTGAATTTCTAAATTCATAGCTACAGTAAAACCACTCTTTTTTTACTTAGATGTGAATGCACAATGCTGCTGTCCTATCTGGTGAAGCTAACAAAAAAATTTCAAGTTCTTGGAAAAGTCTAAACAATCACTTTGGCTTTTTTGGACTATTTTCTTGAGGGGATTAAAATAACTTTAACTCACAGGAATATGTATTCTACAACCACTATGCTCAATACTATACACACATCCACTAAGCTTTCAGGAAATAAAAGTTGTCTTTGCAGCTTGGTTTTAAACTTGGATTGAAAATCGATTTCAAATAATTTGAATGGACAAAAAAAGAGGGAAAATAACAACAGTACAGTAGATACAGGCCTAGGATGTGAATTAGCCCAGAAATGCCCATTACTGTGGGGCACAGGTAGAGCAAAGATGTCCTTTAGGTGTTGAAGCAGAGATCCTAGAAAATCAGTGCTCAGCCACAGCACCAGATTAGATTTAATCAAGGTCCATTTCTGGCTTGCTCTCTGCGGACTCAGAGCCTGGCTGAGCAGTGCCACCTTTCTGTGGACTTCCTGTCTGGGCCTCACCGGCGGCCTGATGTTCGTTTGCGGGCCCGTTTTGATCAGCCTTGTCCTCCTTCGGAAGTTCCACTTTGGGCTTGGGCTTTGTGACAATGGGAGAGCAAACATCCAACACCTCCTGCAAGGATGGAAGAGTGAGAACAACAATGAAAGAACAATACCAGACACATACCAGAGTACCACATAACTGACCAGGCCATCCAGTAACCAGGCCTATTCATGGTTAATTAGCTATATAGGTTAGTGCCATAAAATGCACATATATGCATATAGCGACACTTTATCTAAAGTGATTTATGTTTGTGAGTTACTTCAGTCGCCCCGTAATCAACATATAGAAAAAAAAACAATTCGCTTATATCCCTGTTCTAAGTGCTGTCACTGGGTATCAGAATGACAGCAACTTTGATTTGTAAACTGACAGCTAACATTAACAGGGGGCATAAGAAAACAAGTTAAGGTCACAGTAAAGAAATTTTATGCCATTTGGGCAAGTACACTAATTTTTCTACCTAATATGATATGGAACTATACTATCATTCTGTTATAGTAATCAAGGAAATGTACTAGCACATCACGGTACAGTACCGTTTCTTCATTATTATGCAAGAATGAGAGTACAGTTCCTTATACTAGCTTGCTATGCTATCACCACAGACTAAAATGATACACTTTAATATATATAAATATAAAATATAATATATAAAATCAGGTTATATCAGGTGCATATCTTCTTACATACCTTCATCTTGGCCTGGACCTCCTTCATGGTGATGACAGGCTTCTGGGTAAGACTTTGTTTGCTCTGCTGGTTCATCTTGCTATTCATCCAGATCATGGCCTCACTCACTGTCTTGTCCACTTTTGTGATGTCTGCTTCATCCAAGTGGTCATACTTCTCATCCTGTGCACAAAAACACACCAACATATTTATGGGTCCATGGTCTCAAAAATGGAACAAAAACACTAACTAAACAAAATATAGCAAAGATGAAAAGCCTGCATTGATAAATGTAAATGTACATTTGTAAATGTACAAAAATAATGTGTTTCTGGCAGGGGTGGAAGTAATGATTTAATACTCAAATTACTGTAATGAAGTAGATTTTTTGTGTACTTGTACTTGCAGTAATTTTTCAAGTGTGTAGTTGAGCTGATACTTGAGTAAAATTTACACCATGTAATCTACCTCACTACTTATAAAATCAAAAGTCGCTACTGAGTAGCCTATGCCTAGAGTGCCTTGCCTAAAAGGCACTACCTATGCCCACAATTTGAAGTAATATTCAAACTTTGCAGCCAATAAGGACATGCAATTGCGACTGTGTAAACTAAAAAGAATACACTGAACTCCACTGCAGCAAAATTTTCAGTACTCTGTACCTCTGTTTTCTGCAATATGGTTTCATGAACAAATTTCTTTGTAAAAATGGTTGGTAAATAGGAATGTCTAATATATGTGTGATTACCTTAGTTTTGTATGCTTCAACTATTTTCATATACTGCTGTAATAGTTTCCCCATTTTTTCGAATACTTTTGGTCGCTCTTCTGCCTCTTGGAATCGTTCCATGATGGGCTGTCCAATTTTCTGAGTGAGGACATCATTCAATAAAATCACTTAACTGATTTATATTTTCACATTTTGTATTGAATTACAGGAAGCCGTGAACAAAATATCTGACTGTACCTTTAACTCGGCTAGTTTGTCAATATACACTTGTTTCTGTTGGTCCTCTCCATCTTCATACAACCAATTTTCTGTGTCTTCAAGTTTTAAGGAAAATGAGTCACGTTCCTGCATTTGGGATGTAATGGGGATGGTGAATGGATGGGAATCTTGATGACTTTATTCCACACTACATTTACAGACACGGCCTATACACACATGGCAAATGGGAGATTAAAACCAAACAAATAAAAAAATCATGAATGACCGTACAGAACACAGCTACATCCCTTTCACCTCTTTTCCAAATTTGGAGCATAAGGTTAAGCACAGTTTCAGGTATTAGTCTGTACTCAATTACTTGGATTAACGCCATAATCCTGCTTTGTTGAGCACCCCCCCCCCCCCCCCCCACACACACCCACCCACACACACAATACTCACACACACTTGTGCTGTCAAATGTCAGACAGATCGCATTGTGCAATGTACTATAGTTAAAAGGCATTGTGTAAATATGTAAGGCGTCAAGGACTTACCTCCTCAGTAACAAACTTCTCCAGTGCTCCATGCAGTTTGTCCCTCATCTCGTACACATACTCCTCCACAAAGTTCTTGGCGTCATTTCGCTCCTTCTCCAGTTTGTCCTGCATGATCATTTTCCCCTAGCAGAGCACAGAAAAAAAAAAATTGAAAACACATTGTGTAAAAATGCAACAAACTCTCACCAAATAAATCCCATTTCATTAAAAATATCAAAAGGAAATATAAGATGTGGTAAAAATAAATATATTCCTGAATGCCATTAGATAAGATCGATTGGACAAGATTTACGATAAACTAGGCTTCACCAACCTGTTCTACAAGGCATCTTTGACATTTTACATTCATAAGCATGTAAGCCCAAAGAGACTTTGACCCCTTGGCATTCCCCCCATCCAAATTCTACACAGTTCATCTTTACATCTGAAGTGCACCACACATTACAAGAGAATCGTAAAGTTTTTTTTTCATGATCTGCCTGCTGCGTTGCCATGGCAGTTTGGGCGGGGCTGTGAAAGGGCCAGAGAAACGGATAATCCCGTCTCGCTGTGTGTTCTAAGATCGCAGCCGTTACAAAAGAGAAGATTTGGGATGACAAAAATGTTTTCTATTTCAGGCTTAACATGGAACATTGATAAGGGAGAAAATATCAGTTGTAATTCTCTTTAAGTGTGTAATTTAGCCCTTTATAAAAAAAAAAATTGTGTAGTGTGGGGTCTGCTTAAGTGAATGTTTTCTATTTGAAGACATTCCCTCTATGTGTGTGATGTAGAATTTAAAGTTGTGTAATGTGGGGTCTGCTTTAGTGAATGTTTTCTATTAGAAGACATTCCCTTTGAGAATTAATGTTACAAATGCAACAAAAACCTCTCCTTGCAAACTGGGGGAAAAAAAAGAACATAAATGTTACCTCATTCTCCACATATCCATTTAACATGTCATTTGAGAGCTGCCAGTGAAGGCTGTTTTGTATGGGCAGGTCCACAGTCTTTGTCTTCACTTTGGCCTTTTTACTTGAGGGTGGCTGGTCTGTCTTCTTGTCCTGTTTCCCGTCCTCTGAAGTCTAATGACCAAACCACAAGCATTAATAAAAGTCTCTGCAGGTCTGTACACAATAAGACATAGATCAAGGATGTCAGAAAGGTCGGTGCTCAGTGAGTGCTTGGTGCGTACCTCCATATCCTCAGAGTCTGACTTCTTATCCGCCTCTGCCTGAGACTTCTGTTCACCTTGATCTACTTGCATCTTTGTCTAGACGACCAAAACAAATGGACATGTTAAATGGACTGTTAAATGGACAGTTCTTCATCCACTGTTCCAGCACACAGTGTGCCTTTAAAAACAGGCAAATAAGGACCTTACTGTGAGAGCACCAGCAACCATAACGACACAGAAAAAGTGACGGAATTAAAGCAGGAGACTATAGAGAACACATAAACAGAACATTTCCATTATAGAGGGAATATTTTCTGTTCTTAACAGCAAAAGACAATCCTCAAATGTCTGGTGGCTGAAGAGAAGGGAGGGTATGACCCAGAGTACAGTATAATAGAATAGAGTAGAGTAGAATAGAATAGAACAGAATAGAATGGAATAGAAGGGACAGAGGGCACAATCCACATCCTCATGCCTGACGCCAGGCAGACAGAGCTACTCACTTCATCTTCCTTTGCGGCGGGCTCAGTCTCCATCGGCTCTTCTGCTTCTGTGGACTTGACCACCTCCACCAGCGAGGCACTGGATACACTGAACACCCCGTGCACGTTCACCCGGACTTTAACCTTCACCTTGGAGCTCTCACCTGACGCCTGGGGGACGACCTTCTGGACAAGGAACTGACCTGCAGGAACACAACAGGCCAGGTTGGACAAGCCAACACATAAATTTAAGATATTTATCCATATAGAACAATGATACATTTTATTAATTCACACTGACCCCAATTAACTGTGCGAATAATTTCGGGTGTTATAGCTGATCATTGACTTTTTCTGAACATATTGCTACCATGTCTTGAAGAAGTGTACAACATAAAGAAGATCAGACTGTTTCAAAATCAGATTATTGTAATGCTCTTTTGACTGGACTCTGCATGTGCAGTAAAATCTTACAGGATACAGGATGCAGTGGCACATTTCATCTTTGCTCAACCTAAACACATGACTCCGCTATTACAGTAGTTTCCTTGTACTGGCTTCCCATTTAGGCCAGAATTGAATTCAGATCTCATCAGATCAGAGTCTTACTGGATCTGCTCCATCCTATTCCAATGATCTAATCCAGCCTTATACTCCTCCCAGGCTGCTTAGCTCATCTAATAAGCGTTTGCTAGGCCAACTCTCAAAACAATGCCAAGAGGTCTCAGTCAAGACTTCTTTTTTGGTATCTCAGTGGTAGAATGAATTAGATATTTTTAAAAGACGTTTAAATCAATCACTTTACACTTAGTTGATTAGTCAGTTCATTAAATGTGCCATTTTGTAATTCGTTTTTATGTATTTCAGTATTTATTTAGACAGTGAGGAACTGCAATAAAGCAGTAATGGCAGTAATACGATACAGTACATTGCTATCCTACGTGTACATACAATCCCATGAGGCCCTTGTAACTTCTCTGACTCAATCACTATCACTCATGCAATGTCACTTGTGTCAATTATAGTATTTTTTTAAGTCAGATGAATAGATATATATTCATATTTATATGTATTTTATTTTTATGTTTTCATTTATATATTAATTTAATCTCCTGATCGTATACTATTGCTTTTTTCAACACTTCATTCTGAACAAAATAATTCTGATTGGAGCGTTTCCTGCGTACCTATTGTGGGGTCTGGGTAAGGCAGCTCTTTGGGGCTATTGTAGTATGCCTCCAGGGAGAATGGGTCTCTGCGGTAAAATGTCAGCACTTTGGAGAAGGGTGCCGCGTGGTTCTTGGGAAACACCTCGCAGTCGCTGGAGCTGCAGAGAGGTTATGGTGAGCTCTTAAAAGACTTAACATAATGTACATCCACATAAACATGCTTTCGTAAAATACTTTGTAATTACAAAAAACAAACTGGTTTGTAGCATATAGCTACTACATAGTGTTAATAAGGAAGCATACTTATTTACAAGTTATTAATGAACTTCATACACCAAGTTAAAGCTTATGAAATATCTATTCATTAATCAAGCTCCAGTGTATTAGCTGTGTGAGGTCCTCACCCAAGTCCTTCCTCTGCTCCATTTGAGACCCATTTGAGAGAGATGGGGTAAGGGACCACATCGGTGATAGAGAACTCCCGCACTTTGAAGGCTGGGGAAAGGATTGCACACTGAGGGAATAGAATTAAAAGCCTTTTTTATTATTAGTGCTGAAACATAAACATCCATTCAATCAAAGGAGGGCATGTATCAAAGAAAAGAAAAACAGCAAAATTGCAGGCAGAAAGTAGATCATACAAAATATTGGAAAATGCTCTACAGACCTACAGTAAATAGCTAAATGTATTTATCGGAATGTATATGTACAGTAGCCTAATTCATTTTAGAGTGTATGTGTTTACTGTGTATAAATAAAAAAATAGAGAGCAATTAGAGAGAGAGAGTTAGAGATAGAGAGACAGAGAGAGATAGAGAAAGAGTGAATATATGAGAGAGTAAGCATGTATTAATTAGCAGTGCAGACCTGCAATGCACAGCCTCTGGCCACAGCCTCATCTGCGTTTAGTGTCGTACTCAGCTCCTTGCCAAAGAATTTGCTGATTCGCTCCTTGACTGCGGGTATCCTGGTGGCCCCGCCCACTAGCTCCACTGCGTAGATGTCCTCCTTTTTCAGCTCTGGGGAAAAAACATCAGGAGGGACTGAGTGTGTACCTGTATGAGCGTGCACCTGTGTGTGTGTGTGTGTGTGTGTGTGTGTGTGAGTGAAATTAGTGGAAGGAATGTGTTGATGTAGTTGATGGATATGTATGTGACTGTAGGTGTGTGTGAGTTTACAGAAGAACTGAAAACGGCCTGATGCGGTGGTCACGAGACGCAGCATGCATCAAGAGGCCAGTGGATTGTGTCAATGGTTGTGTTCATTATACTCCATACTTGTGCCATCTCGATATGTCTGCAGTCGCTTGCCCCCAAACACTCCAAACACTATGCTAAAACCAAAACTACAACTATGGGCTAGCAGAGGCACCACTGGGCAGGATTGCTGGAGATGATCTTGCCTTCATCTCAAATATATCTATATATGTAGTGATAGCCAATGTGATTTCTCTTGACAGTCTAAAGCATTGAATTTATTTGAACAAAATCGGGAAGGCAAATGTCACTGACACTGGACTACATCAGCGTATCCAAAGGTTTCTATTTTCAAGCATAAAGTCACAGACAGAACATAATGATCTCGAGGGAGCTGGTGCATCCAAATCTTTTCACAGTGTGGCTGTGTGTGTTTGTGTTTAGGACAGAATATATGAGTGTCTGTCTGTGCATGTTTGTGTGTGAGAGAAAGTATCTGTCTATTTATGTGTGTGCATGAGAGAAAGTGTCTGTGTGTGTGTGTGAAGAGGTCAGACTGCAGTCACGGCTGCCTGGGGCACGTGCTGGAGCCCGTGGCATTCTGCTGCTGCGTCTGGCGCTCCCTGCTGTTTGCAACTCACTCGCCTGCTCCATGACGCTGCGCAGGGGACCCTCCACCTTGGCCAACAGCCCAGCGCTGAGCTCTTCAAACTGACCCCTGGAACAACAGCGTCAGACACTATTATTACACACACACACACACAGGGGCACGCTTACACTCTTACGTACACGGACACGCACGAACAGCTGCTGCTCTACAAACAACTCATTCAGAGGCACTTATATCATGATATACTCACTATGTACACTTCTCCTTCCCCCACCCACTCTCTCTATAAACGAGTAGGAACAAGCTTTCTCAACAACTCTGTTTTACTGGAAATAAAGCCAAAGGAAGACGCTGGATTTTCTAGGTCAAAAGTGTTTTCGCAGTTTAATAACACGGCAAAACACATTTCTGAGAATGAAAAAAAGTTGTCAGTGTAAACTGGGAAGAGTACCAAAGTAGGCAAAGAATTATTTCAGGAGCAGCAGCAGGCTCTGAATAATTCCCTACGGAGGCAGCGAAATGACATAAACATGCTTCTTCTACACCAACAGTTTACTGTTAGGGTTGCCTGGCAACCAACCTGTTAAGTTTGGAGGAGACATCAACACCATTCATGAAGCACTCGATGTTAAGGGGCAGGTCTGAAGAGTTAGCACTCATCAGTTTCTTCAGCTTCTCGCTCTCCTGGGTGAGGCGCACCTTGCCGCGAGGATTAGTCCGCACGTCCAGTTTGTACTTTTTAACAAACTCCTCGCTGAAATGCTTCACCAGAACATCATCAAAGTCTTTCCCTCCGAGGCCAGGGTCAAACGCAGAGGCCAGAACCTATTTGGGTGATATTGATGCAAATTATATATTTAGGGTACAATTCTCATGGTGGCAGGATATGATATCATGGGGTTTTTATAACAGCATGCATATTACATCGGAAAAATATCCATCAAAATGTTACATTTATAAAGGTGCTCTAACTCAGATTTATTCTTTTTAATCGCTCATTCGCCTTTTTTTCAACTGAATGAGGTATTTCATTTATCATTTCATCATTTTATTTTAAACTTTTTTTTACATGTAAACTCAGTATTTCTCTCACACCTCACAGTCTGCTATTTCAAGAGGAGTGACCAAACCAAGCACTTTTAAGCTCACCTTGAGCTTTCCTTTGTTGAAAGCGCACACAGAGACCTGGAAGCCACAGTGGCCCAGGTCCACAAACACTACTGTTCTGGCCTTCTCCTCAGGGTTTGGCAGGTCTTGCTTGTAGATTCCATAAGCAAGGGCCACTGTTTAATTTAGGACCAAGAAAATGACTTAAGAAAACCCAATGCAGAGATAATGTTGAGCACAGCAGAATGTTGTGGGTGGGTTGCCATGGTTCTGTGGGCGTGTCTGGGTGTGTTTACCTGCTGTTGTGTCATTAATAAGCCTCAGACAGTTCAACCCAGCAATCTGCGATGCATCCATCAGTGATCTCCTCTCGGCATCTGTGAAGTAGCTGGGAACCTGGCAATCCCAAATACATTTTAACTACACCAAGTAATTTCTCAACAGACTCTTTGTAAATAAAGGGTGTAGAGTGTCACAGCTTGAGCGTAAGAGTAGACAACAGCTTGTCTAGTTACGTACTGAAATGACGCAGTCAACCACGGGTTTCTTTAGAGCCGACTCAGCCGTTTCCTTCAGTTTGGTCAGAAGCATGCCACTGACTTGCTCAATGCTGAACACTCTCTCCTCCTCCATATACATCACCTTTTGGGTTTAGATGGAAGGCAGACAGACACATAATTAAAGTAAAAATCATTACCAATCCATAAATAAATCATAGTTACCAATCCAAAATTATGGAATTGTTTATTATAATTAAATTAAAAACTCATTTTTATGTGGTGGATTTTCCTGCTCTATAAGTACTTAATGACAGCTTTGTGCACACATTTGTCATATACACTTCGCTTCACAATTTAATTTTCTTCATTTATAGTGTGTTACAATTTTTCGCAATTTGATTACTTTTTGTTGTTAATCACAGTCAAATGACCCATTTTTACCAGAATATGAAGAGGTAACAAACAAGTTGTTAAAGACCTTTTAAACAAATGCTTGTGGTAGGTAAAAGAACAGAACAGAACAGAATTTGGTGTAACAGACTAAATAGCAAAACGACAGCCAGTACAACTGATGAGTGTGAAGAAGAGTGTTGTTATTACCTTAACACCAGTTGTGCCATTGGGCGTCTGTGCAAGTTCATATGCCAAGTCTGGCTTGGCTGACGTGATGTATGGGTCAGTAAAGGCTCGGCCATGGAATCTCTTGAATGCCTGTACAGTGTTTTTGCAGTTTGTGACTACCTAAAGAGGACACAGTGTGTTAAAGGTTAACAAGACTTCTCATGAAAGGATTCCTCCATTAGGAAAAATCATAAGCCCGCTCATTTAAAAAGAGGCAACAATGACTCATCTCAGCTATGATGACAAGTTGAGACTTACCTGATTCTTTGCTGCTGTGCCTATTGAGCGATTATGTGGTCCAAATGAAATAACAGAGCTGCAAAAGAAATGAATTTAGCTTACATCATAGAAAAGGAAACCATTGTCAAAATCAAACATCAACATAGAGAAATTTTAGTCCATGATGCAAAGTACAAGTTACAATTGATCACTAGTCAGAAGTGGTATAAAATGTGTAGGGAAACGCATCAGATAACCCATGACGGCCTGCTATTCATGTGATTGTCATGTTTCATGTTTCCCGACATGTTTACCATGCAACACTACTATAGCCTAAACTCGCGTTTGTATACACAGGCAAACCCAGATCTGACAGTTGAAAGCATCCCTGACGCATTCACTGATCCGAACTTCTCTCTTGTAAGGAATGTCTGTATTCCAGTGTTTATTTATTTTAATTTATTTTTAAATCGTTAATTACTGAATCACATACTAAGTCCATAAAATTTGTTTCTGTCATAAACGACTATAGGAAGGCAGACAGTTACTGTACCAGTTGCAGTTATTATAAATAATGCAGTTATTACTTGTGAATAGGGCATAACTCGTCTGGCTTATCTCCATAGCTACATAGCCTACAGTAGCACCAAATCGATAGAATTTTCTAGCAACTACTAGTGTAACACAATGACAGAATAAGTACATTCAAAGTCTCTCGTACAGTTCCGCAGCAGCACACCACTTGCAGGAAGGCAAGGTACGCTTACACTTACAGTACGGCACACTAGCCTAATGCTAACCAACCTCTTTGCAATGCAGTGTAAAGGGATTTAAGTAGTAGCTAATCAGTTACCAGTCACAAGGTATGTTAACATTACATTACATTACATTACAGGTACATTATGTACCGGTTCATGGCCATGTGATACAATATACCGTTACATTTATACAGGTCTTGGGCCAGATAAAGTTCAGTGAAATTGGGGAATGCAGCATTCACGTTTTACAGTAACACTTCTGTAGTTAGGCCTCAATTTTATGCGGATAGGCTACTACTGTATCATTAGTTAACCTACCATGCACTTAGATTCCATGTATGCTAACGTTACCTGAGCAAATCATAAACGGGCCCGGCAATGTTAAAGTTTTACTTACGGTGTGCATCGGTCACTGTATTCATTCGCAACGGTCTCGATTCCCCCGGATCTGGCAACTGCAACATAACAGCTTTGAAAGCCAACATCAAATCCCACCACTGACATGTTTAGTAAGGGTGTTTTGTTAAACAAGTAGTAACACTTTTGTTCCTAACGTTGACTCGTAGAACGCAGAAATACAAGTATTGAAATAAACGTTAAATAATACAGTATAAAATATCCGCCAATGTATGTCAACTTCTATTCATAATCCAAAACCACCACGATGTTCACTAACGTTACTCATAAATTGCAGACCGGCCAGCTCTCACGCCAAATACCATACTTATATCGCGAGACTTGAGGTGTTCTAGATGGCTCTCGACTTTTCGGGCAGAGGTGACGTTAGGTAGAGAATGCAAGCAAATTTGCTATGCGCAACCATGTGCGCAAATGGATCAAATCTCATTTACATTAAGTCATAGGCATTATATCATTATATAACTGACTTAAAAAAACAACTGCCTAAAACACCAGGAAGTGTAGGGACATTACGATACTGAACCTCTGATTCTACATAACATTTTTTCTTATTCTCCTTCAAATTTTGATTTGTTTCAAAGTATATATATTATAATGATAACATATAATATATAGTGCCTATATATAATTATATAGGCATATTTATAATTATAATTATAATATATATCATTAAGATTTAAATATAATTACAAATTATCATACATTATACTAGGATATCTCTAGGACATGAGATTATTAAAACGTTGTATAAAAAGAGACTTAAAAATGTGGAAATTAGCTTTCCCTAAAACACAAAAACAACATTGCCCAATGGGGGGCGGTACTGTACCTGGAGTTGACAAATCAATAATCAAACGAACATTAAAAGAAGAAGAGAGGTTCCGTCGTCCAATCAGATGTCGAGACGACAAAGATGCGACCGGCGCAATGATCGCGCAGCTACATACCGCCATGTCTCCGAAAGTAAAGTGGCGGCTAGCGATCACAGCGATTATACTTTGTGTGCTTGTGATATTGTACCTAATTTTGACTCGTATTCCAACATATATATATGTTATTGTCGTTAGTGCTTGTGGCGTTGGTTGTTACTACAACGCAGTAGACTTTAGTTTTCTCTCAAGATTAGGCCTTAATCCACGCCATGGTTTGACAATTCCAGCGGCTTTTCTTACATGGTTACGCGGGTGGAGCATTAGTAGAGAATCGACTACCAAGAGGCGAAACAGAACTCTCCCACCCTCGAATAACATTAATTTGAGTAGTGATAGGCTATCTGAAACTTCACTGCATTATCCGGATGCTTCTTTCAATTGTTCTTTTTACCCACGACATAACTACATGGATCGAGCCGAGTTCAACCCATCCAGAATGTATGGAAAAACTCGTTTATCTTCCCTGAAAAAGAGACTGTCATATGGGTAAGTTTCATTGTCATTGTTTCTTACGTCTAACTAACGTTTTATTTTAAAATCATTTGAAGGGACTCTCTGACGTATTGTTGTTTATAGCGATGCTGCCTGCCTGGCAGTTTACGCTATGTAGAAGTTACCCATTAGATATTTGACTGGATGTCCCTGTTGCCAGGAATTCTATGGAGAGTCCATCGCGCATTGTTTCCCCTGGACGATATTTCCCTGTCCATCAGGCGACCAGCACATCTTTCGGTGTTCTACCCCAACCGTGGGATGGCTTCCACCAGAAGACTATTCTCAAACCCCGAAATACTGCTACAGTCCAAAGCGCTGTCAGGATAGCAAAACCAGACAGCAGCCCAAACATATCTGCTTTGTGAGTACAGAATGTATAAATGCACTAAAGTGATCAATTTACATCAATTTGACAGGACTATTGTCTATGGACTGTGGTACTATATCATTGAAACAAACAGTATGTGTGTTTGTTTGTGTTTGGATATGCAGCTTTGATAATTTGAACACGAGCATGGCCTCGCCAGGTATTCTACACAGACAACCAGAGCCTTGCTCACGAGAGACCGTACTGAGCGTGCTGAGAGAGAGCCGTAAACGTGAGGTGGACAAGGAGGACAAGAGGGAGAACACAGATGGACAGTATGGGAAAAGAAGGTATACAACTACAAGGATTTGTGTGTATGTGTGTTTGCAAATTCAGTGTGTTTCTTTTTCTGAAAAGAACAATAAGAATTTACATGCTCTCCCTCTGTAATTTATTATGGTGCTTATAATTCTGCAATTCTGTCCTCATGCATTAGTCGCCATGATAGTGGTGGGAGCACAAATTCTGGACTTGAGTCCTTACTGGCCAATGGAGCACCATCCCTGCAGGTCCCAAAGTGAGTAGAATGGCTCTGGGAGAAGCAGAAGCAGTCAGTAAGCACTTTGAGTGCTCAAACGAGTGAAAGACGGCTATATAAATGTCTATTTGCCAAAAGCAGATGTTCTCTACTTCTGCATATCGCCACAAATTTTTGCTGTTCTTCACATCCCTCTTTTTCAGAGTGGGGCAGAAAAGATGGCTGAATGGATCAATGTCCGAAGAGACGGCAACAAAGAGATCTCGCACATCATCTGTCAGCTCTGGGGCCGGGGGTCCTACTACATCGGGAGCCCGTAACCCCATTACTAGCTCTTACAGCTCTTCCCGGTCCACCTCCAAGGTAGTCTTTGAAGCATATTTGATCGAGGGATCTGAATTTATGAATTATTAAAGGTAGCCTAAAAAGCATATTTGATAGGTTATGGATAAGGAAAAAACAGATGCTTAATAAAAGCCCACTGTATGCATGCATTTTTTTCACAGCGCAAGGCAGCCTCCAGCGCCAGTCAGTCCCCATCAACAAGCCTGGGCTCTCCACGGCCTGAAACGCCAGTGAGGATGGCCAAAAAGCTCAGGTACACGTTGTCTACACGCTGCTCTGATGCTCTGCAGTGGCTTCAGCTGTTGCCAAAACCCATTGTGATAAGTTAGGATTATTGACACTGGCCAGTTATAAATGATAGAAAAGTTTAGTTGACCCAAAGATGTTATTGAGATTTGTGCACATTTATTTGAAGTATTGTATGTGTATAATTTGTCTATGTAGCCTAAGGACTTTGAGCAATCTATGTCTGTTGCCTATTTTGCACACGCTGTCATTGCCCCACTTTCTACCTGAGGTGTCAATACTACTCTGTGTTGCCTATGACATTGTGTAAGACTCCTATTCCTATTCTACCTTCTTGCTTGCACCACAGGGAGGAGGCAGCAAACTCGCCGAGTACATCTTTTGGAAAGTCAGACAAGTTGGATTCAGATTCGCCTCTGGCCACAAGTAAGTTTCATTTTAATGTTTCACTTCCCAGAACTGTCCATATGTCCTCTCGCTCAGAGAATAAATGCTATCAAATTTTGTCTAGGTACAATTCACTGTGTGTTGTACTTGAATTGACTTGTTTCCTCACCTGTCACCACACTGGATGGAGGGATGACTGTGAGTGTCTTTATCTGTTCACAGAGGTGACCAAACCTACCCCTGAAACTCCAAGAGCTGTTGCCACCACTGACACAAAAGACCCTGGCTCCCAGCGTAGGCGTAAGATACCTCTAGTGTCTCACAACAAAGATGGACAGATCCCTCTGGTGAGTAAAGCCTTTGCCTGACTTCGGCATCTGGCTGTGTCAACTCAGCGAAGGTGGCTGCTTGTTGACCATGACCAAGATGCCAAGTAGTTGGTTGGTCAAGAAACTGCCCTCCCCTGATCTTGCTAAGTTGACGCAGCAGATTGTCATAAGTAGTCACTATGTATGGATTAATATGATGGGTATAATTGTTACTACTGTATGTGTGGACTGTTATAAATTGTCTCTATGTACGGTTTAAGGCTTAAGGTGACGCTTATGATGTTGTTCTTCCCAGCCCCCTCCGCCTGAGCTCGGCTACACAATCACAGTTGAGGATTTGGACAGGGAGAGAAAAGCCAATCTCTCTCAGATTCAGAAACTCCTGGAAGAACCTGGTTGGTTAAACAAAATGTCTATTTTCAGTGCACTTGTTTTATGACCTCTGGAGGTTCTTCTGCTAAAAATAGGGTCTCCCTACTACTACTCCAAGTAGACTAAAACTCCAGGGTTTTGTCACTACTTCATTGTAGGTGCAAACTTATTTAGAACCTCTTGGCATTTCCCACTGTTGTGATGTTTGTGTTTTTGTTGACAGAACCAGAGAAGCCTGCGCCTGAACCTACTCCCTCAGCAGCAGCGCCCTCCACCTCCCTTTTCACTCCCCCCGCATCCTCCACCACCATCACTGCAGCCAGTCCTGCCCTGGCTACCGGCACCACCGCTGCTGCCGCCACCACCAGTGAGAGCACTCCAGCCGCCTCGGTTCCTTCACTGAGCTCCATCACAACATCTGCTCCGACCCTCACCCTGTCCTTGGCAGCTCCTGGTGCATCATCTGGCCTCGGGTTGCCTGCTGCTCCTGCCCCTGCCCCCACCCTCACTGCACCTGCCGCCACCCTCACTGTCCCTGCAGTCCCAGCCACTGCAGCCTCCTCCTCCTCATCCTTACCCTTACCATCCTCACTGGGGCTCCCCACGAGCTCCCTCCCTACTTTGGCCGCAAGCCAGCCCAACCCCCTGCTTGAGAGCCTGAAGGCCATGAAGTCACCTGTGTTTGGAGCCACCCCTGCAGGTCTGTACTGACAAAACACTGGTGCTAAGGCTATTAAGGCTCTTTTACAGTATGCACACAAGTCAAATTTTCATTAAAATGAGAATAGCTGGATATTAAAGTTCAACTGCAGTTTACACTAACAGCCTACAGTGGGTGCCTCTTTGCCAGATGCCACTTTTAAAATACTAAAAAGGTTTGACGCTTCGGTCAAAGCTGTTCAGTGCCCCCACAAATTAATTCTGGCATTGAGAACTCAGTTGATGTACACAGAGTTCAGAGAATCTGTTCTGTTGCTCAACCCTGTTTTTCTGTCAGTCCTGTTAATAGAAGAAAAAGAATGAGAAAAAAAAGAAATAAGTGAATGGGGCACACTAACTTTAATTCAGTTTCATTTGCCTAAATAAGTTAACATTCGTTTTTGGTTTGTTTTATTGGTCAATGTTTAAACTTTTCTGCTGCTTTTTTTTCTGCTGTGACAGACAGCATTCAGTCAGTATCTGTGCAGTTCACATGAGATGTGTTCACAGTGATATGTTAAACAACGCTCTTCCTTGTCTAAGTATTAATCGCATACCTATGTTGTATTTGCCTTTAGCTGCTACTTTGCCCACTTCAATTGCTGCAAGCGCACCTGCCACCACGGCAGCTGCTGCTGTGTGCACAGGCCCCGTCAAAGCTGAGCCCAGTATGGTAGCCCCTTCAGTGGCGCCCTCTGCTGCCCCACGTCCAGCCCCCAACATGAACTCCGCCTTCGCCCAGGTCCTTAGTCAGCCCCTGCCGATGGCCTCAAGTGGAGCCACTCTGTTTGGGCTGGTGAAGCCGACAGCGACTCTACCCTCCGCTGCCAACTCCTCTTCATTATCATCATCATCATTGTCCTCAATCCAGGCGGCGACCACAACTGCAACGGTGGGGATTACCTCATCTGGCCTGTTTGGCTCTACAGCGTCGACGTCCTTGCCCACCTCCGGCTTCAAGCCCATCTTCGGAGCGTCCACCACGGCCCCGTCTCCAGCACAAGAGAACAAACCAGCTGTCCCGACCTTCACAAGCATCTTTGGCAGCACAAGCAGCAGCAGCAGCAGCAACATTTTTGGCCAGGCCGTGGCAGCTCCGGCAACGTCAGCCCCTGCGCCCAGTGCGACTGCAGCAGCTCCAGCGACTGGTGGAAGCACTAGTCTGTTTGGAGGGCTCACTGCTCCCGCCTCCTCCACCGTCGCCAGCACTGCGACCACCACCCCTGCCAAATCTCTGTTTGGCAACTGGGCCGCATCTTCATCGGCTGCGACGGCCACTCCTGCTACCAACACATTCCAGTTCGGAGCTTCCTCTACCCCCTCCACCACCGCCAACGCAGCCAATGGTGTAGCGGCAACAGCAGCCTCCACTGCCGTCTCCTCCGGCACCACCACGTTCCAATTTGGGGGTGCTGCAGCCGCGGCCTCCTCCACCAGCCAACCTGCGGCTCCTCAGAGTGGCTTCTCATTCGGCCAACCAGCAGCGGGTCAGAGCTCCGCACCGGCTACTTTTGGGGGCTTTGCCATGGGAAGCACCAACCCTGCGGCCGCCTCCACATCTTCCACCAATGCCACGACCACGCCGGCACAGACGGCGTCCGTGTTTGGGGCATCGTCTTTTGGAGGTGCCACCCAAGCGCCTGCCCCCAAGCCCTTCACCTTTGGGTCTGCGGCAGCACCGGCGGCAGGGACGTCGGCCGCCAACACGGCATCGCCGTTTGCGTTCGGAGGTGCGGGTGCCAGTGCTGCACCCTCTGCCACACCAGCGCCTACTTTCAGTACAGGTGGCGGATCGTCGCTGTTTGGTGGCGGTGGAGGCTCTACATCAGGCTTCGCATTTGGGAGTACGGGCACTGCTGCCACCGTCACCACCTCTGCCCCAGTTGTTCCAACCTTCGGGACTCCCTCCACCCAGACTGCAGCCCCCCTTGCGGCGGCTAACCCCACCTTCGCGTTTGGCGCAGCGACACAGAACGCCACGGCTAGCCCTGCAACCAGCTCCAACACAGGTGGTTTCAACTTTAGCACACCATCTCAAACCACCTCGTTCTCGTTTGGAGCCAGTACACCCAACTTTCTTGGTAAGTACTGCTTGATGAAGGTTTAATGTATGTATATGAAGGTTATATTCATTACCCTACATATATGTAGGGTAATGAATGTTTGTTTGTTTGTTTGTATGCTACCACAGTATGTTGATGTGCATGACACAAGATGCTCTTTGTAAATATATGGGGGCTATTGTTGGTTGGTATGTTGGTTTTTGTAAATATTTAGATGCAATGGTGCATTTAAAAAAAGTATTGGTCCTCCAAAACAAGGTATTCAAATGTGTGTAATTCAGCAATTGCAATTGAAAATTTGATGCAACATAGACCGAATAAATGAACAGGCAGATAACATAAAGCAGAATATTACTGTACATAGAAAAATTAAACTGAAAGTTATTGCATGCCATTATGTTGTTGACTGCATGCGTGAGTTATTGTCTCACTGAAGTCTTCTCTGCTTTCTCTGCCTATCAGCTACATCCACACCATTCAATCAGCCCACTGCAGGAGGCTCAATGGGCTTTGGCTCACCGCAAGGACCCCAAGCATCAGGCTTCAATGCTCAGGCAGCCTCTCCTTTCGGTAAGTCCTTAGTGCCTTTTTTATGTAGCCGATACAGTCTATGAAGTGGACCTTGTCTTTGACATCAGTTCAACTCTTGTGATGGTTATGTTAAATTATATATGCATATTTGTTTATGATAACAGCAAAATGTTAAAGAGTAAAGACATGTATTAACCAGTTAACTGTTTACAGTTTAGAGATTACCAGTTACTTACAATAGAACAGAATCTAGATCATGATGAGAGTGGATTGAGGAAAATAATTACCACACATTTCCTATGTATTAACCTCATAGCTGAAGAAATAAGCTGAAATTAAGCTAAATCAATGCATTAAAATTGGTTAATAGTGCCAAAATTACACTATACTTATTGGTACTGCTCAGTCTCCTCTACTGTGTGCATGTAAAGGTATTGACTCAGTTATATTTTGTTTCAAGAAAGTTTTTAATGTTTATGTAAAGCAGTGGTTCTTAACTAGGGGTCCGGGACCCCCTAGGGGGGCGCTAGAGATTACAGGGGGTGCGCAAAATTGAGTTAAGGTTGTGATGTCACCAAAAGTATATTTGTGCAAATTTAAAAAAATATGTAATGGGGGACTTGAGAAGGTTGAGAACCACTGATGTAAAGCGCATGATCTCTATCCTAACATTTGATATCATCCGTCTCCTCCAGGTGCCGCGCCTATGGGAAGTTTCTCCATCGGGGCTGGCTCCAAGCCCTCGGCTCGCCAGAGACTGCAGGCCCGAAGGATGCATGTTCGAAAGAAGTGAGGTCCCCTCACCGGCGGGGTCCCTCAGCAGCGTAGCGCCCCCAAATGAACTATTTCAGCTGCTGCAACTGCTGTCGTTGCTGCTACCATGGCTGTGCTGAGTGATTATATGATAGATTCAAAATAAGTCCCTTTTTGTACTTGAAAAAAAACAAAAACTACTTAAGATGAGGAATTGGAGTTTCATTACTTTGCATTGTATGTCTTATTTGATTGTTTTATTTTTGTTGTTGTTTTTAGTGTCTAATTTTACCAAGAGTTGTTTTTTTTTTCCTCAATAAAGTGTGTAAGGTTTTTTCCAACCTACGCTGTGTCAGCATTTCCTGAAGAGAGAAAAAAATGTGGGGGATGCCCGGATGCCAATATAAAAAGTGTCTGATGGCAGTGGCACACGCAAGTCTCTTCAAGCGTCTTGCACGTGATGTTCCTGTCCAGTATAAACAGTTGTAATTGGTATCAACCCTCTATTCCTAATAGATTTAGCTAGGAAAGTGTTTCTTAACCGGTGGTTCAGGACCCAGTCACAGAACTATTCAAAGTCAAAGTCAGTTTTATTTGTCAACTTAGCATTTTGGGTTATGGATATTTCAAATTCCAGGTTAAAGGCTAAGGCTAAATCACACACATTAAATTTGTGCAGTCCCCCACTTCTAATCAGTGACCTTGTGGCCAGGTTAAAGAGTCTGCAGGCATTCAGGATACGGAGGCTATCCATGCGTGGTGATAACCTGATTGGAACCCTAATTTTTTAAGAACCAAGCAAGGCAAACATTGCTACCGCCTTCAATGATTTACGGCAACAACTTCAATTTACATCTGGTCCATCCCTTGACAACCGAGCATAATGATCTTTAGGATGCATTCAATGAGTGTTTAGTACAGGATTATAGGAAAGGGCTTGTTGATTCCCCCAGCAGTGTTGTAAAGTATTAGGACTAGGGCAAAAAGGGAACAAATACAGACCATTTACTGACAACAGCATTACAACAAACAAGGGGATCGATATGACTTATGAAAAGATAGCCATGTTTGTGTCAATGAAGCAGTCACAGACGAAAAAAAACATTTTAAAAGCGTAATGGACTTTTAAACACAAAGTTTTTTAGGCCATAAACGTTAGCAGCACAGACAGTCCTACGGTTCAAAACGGTTCCTCTGTTTTCTGTTTCTTTTTCTTCCTGTTTCTGTTTCTCTTGCGTTTTTTTGTCATGCAGTTTTCCTGCTTCTCCTGTGGGTCACAGAGCTCCTCCTGAACGTCCTCATCTACCTTGGGAGCTTCTACCTCGAGAGCATCACTATCAGGTGAAACGACCGTTGGGGGACTGTGTCGAGAGAAAAAGTGTTATCTAAGTAACAGAGCATATTAAGCATATTTGAGAGCATATATGAGAACATACGGAATTTGATGGTCTGTTGTTTGACTTCCATTGGCTTGTCGTTCAAACATGGCAACAAAGAAGCCATGTGTGAGGGTCTTGGTGGTGCTGGCACGCAGACATTGTGTGTGCGGGGGAAGCCCACGCTCTGGCCAGTGTGGAAGGAGATGCACCAACCTGAGTGTGGAAGGAACATACGCTGCTTAAAGGAAAAAATACCCCATATCCTTGTTTTTTGAGGCTGTAGTTAGGTATGTGAATGTCGGCATTTGATTAAACGTAAACTGAATTTGCAAGTCAACACTGACCTGTTTATATTAATATAATATTAAACTTGGTAACGAAAGCCCCCATTTATTTTTTTTCTAAAATATTTGAAAAATTATTTATTTTGAAGACATCCTCTGATTACACAGTGTGTATTTGTCACAAAATACATTTTACATGTCTTGGGTCTTTCTAGAATATTAATAATATAATCATGTTTTAATTAATCACCTGACGCAGACTGCACAGACATGACATGCGTACCTGAAAGCTGGGTTCTGCTGAAGGCAGGAAGCAACCACCTGCTCATTCTCCTCTGTGTGAATGGAGCAGGTTGAGTAGACCACACGCTGCACCCGAGGGAACTGAAGAGCGTGGTTCAGACAGCGCTGCTGGAATGCAGACAAAGCCTGCAGCCGACTGGCCTCCTGTGGCTGAGCCTGCTCCTCTGGGAGCTCAGAAGACCCATCTCGCAGACACACCATTCCTGAGGGCACCATTGAAGAACACCGGAAGAAAAAACAAAAACACGTCACCTGTAGTTCTTTTTATATAGGACCAAAAAGGTGTTTAGAACCAAAATTTGGCCTAAAGAGATCAGAAGCAAGTGCAGCACTTGAATATTGTTCTTGGTCAAACAAAGCACTGTACATACCAACCAAACACTGCAAACGTGGTAAAATTATAGTACTACATATTGCACCTGATCCACTGCATGAAGGATCCAAAAGAAGGTACTCCACGTCTTTGTACTCTGCACTCTGAGGGTCCACTTTTAGAAAGTCCTGATTGGCCAACTGTTGACATGTGACTCCAGCTCTGAGCAGCAAAGTGCTCATGGTGGACAACCTCTTGGCATCCAGATCAAAGGCAAATAGCTTCCTAAACGGACATAAATCATACTTAAGAAAACTCACAGATGTTGAAATCTGACCATCTCTTGGAAACATGAAGGTACCACAAGTACTATTAGCTTTATATGTGTTCTCTATGAAATGTATATGCATTTAGTGTAGAATGTAGTTCAAACTGTATGTATTATATGTATGCATACCCCTTGTTGTTCATGAGAGCAGCAAGATGACTGGTCTTATTCCCTGGTGCAGCACAAGCATCAATGACATGGCTCCCAGAAGGAGGATTAAGAAGAAAGGCAGGTAGGCAGCTTGCCTGCAAGGACAATCATCAACTCTGTTGTAGAATTAGGCCTAACTAAATGTAAATAACTAGGGAATGACACAGAAACAACAACCAGCCTCTGTAACAGCCAAAACAGGATCTATACCTTATCTTGAAGAATAATGTGTCCAGCTTTGTACAAATAGTGGTCATGGAAGTCTGTTTTTGCAGGGAAAGCCAGTAGGTTTGGTAGATGAAGGTCACTGATGAATGTTTTGTCAGGGAGTCTACACAAATCCTGAATCCTACAGATAAACATCATCATAAATATAACAGTCTTTTTATCACTAAATAATCACATATATACCTGAACACATAACAACATATCATAACTGTGCATAACAACAGATTATATCATCAACATCTGATTTATCGGTTAATATCTTAAATGGCAATTTAAATAGTTACAATGACTGACCCATTTGCAAAGCCTTGATACGAGAAGCCTTCTCTTTTCAGGTAATCAATGACATCCTCAGCTGTGGTCTTCAGGGTATTCACTCGCACATAGCGTGGAAGCGTATCCTCTGTGGGGTGGAGTAGCTCATTTAAAGGCGCTCTAAGCGATGCTGTTTCACGTCACTTCTTGTTGACGTTCGAAGTATTGTCAAACAAAATGGAGGATAGCTCCAGAGAAGGTTCAAGCGTTATAAGTTATTGCTCACTCCTCCCCCTCCCTCCCATGCCTCCTGAAAGACTCATGAAAGTGTTGTTTATTGGCTGGAACACTGTTATGTTTCGTTTTTCGTTTGTTATGCTAGGTTTGCCCACTGTGTTTTTGTTGCCGTTTGTGGAACCTGGGCTGTCTACAGAGACCGCGTTTTTTTACAGTGTGTTCAGGGGACAAGCAGCTAGCAGATTGTGAGGAGATGTTTGCTGTATGTAACAACACATGTTTTAGTCCTAAAAACGTGTCACATCGCTTAGAGCACCTTTAATTGGTCTGTTTCAAAATAGAGCCTTACACACATTTCATTGAATATATCTCATGAACTACAGATGTGTGTCTTTATCTATAGTATTCTATGTATCTATTGTAAATCTGTGTACAGCATTTAGGCCTACTTCCTTATTTGGAAGCTCTTTGGTCACTTACCATCTGCCTTTCTCACATTAGATGGTAGGAGGTCCTCATTACGGCTGACTTTCTGTTTCACCTTCATCCTAGCCAGAGCAGCTTGGAGACGTGATCGATGCTTCAACATCATTGCCTTCCAGTTTCCCCCACATTTCAGGCCTTGTCCAAAGAGCAGGTCGTAGACAAGGACCTGTTGTTGAGAGTGTGGGATAATTATGTATTCTATAATGGTTCTGCTGTTACTCATCATCATCATCACTACTGTACTGTCTGTACTATACCTGTTGTATTATATTTGTGTTACACGTATTTAAGCATATAAGCCACTTAGCTTTAATTTGTGGTGCATCAGCAAAAAAAGCATCACAGATAAAGTTACCTTTGCGAGACTGATTCGGAGCTTGGTTTCCTTGAGCAGCCTGGTAGTATCAATAATCTCGTGTAGTACAGCTGAATACTTTTGTGTCTCGCATACCAGAGCAAAAAGTTGTTTAATGTTCTGTGACAGAAAATAAAGCACAAATGATCAAGCTAAACGACACTGGAAAACACTTAAATTACATCAAACTAACAAATAACGTTACATTACTTGGTTAACTGGACAAAAGTCATAACTTACCTGGAATTTACTGTCATAAACCAAAGTCTTTACAGCTCCTTTTTTCTTTTCGACGTTATCAAGAATATCCGCTGCTTTATTATATAGCGCCATTGTAAGTACACACTACAGCAAACTAAAGTGATTATAATTTAATCAAAACGAAAATTCACGTTAGTCCATTACATCAACAGCCCACGTTTGATGAGCTTTTGGAGAATTCGCTTTACGATAGCTGAATCGACTGTGATCTTTACGTCAGATGGAAGGCACGTACTGACTTACGGCAACAGTCACACCACTTGCTCAACATAGTACATGTACAAATGTGTTTTGAGCTTTTAGGGAAAATCTGCAGTTTCAGTGAAATACATTAGTTGGTCGGAGAGAAACCAGCTGTATTGAACAATTTTTACGCAACGCATTAAAACCTTTGTTGCTCCATTGACAATTGGTAGCTATTAGCTTGAGGGTAAACGAACGCTGACTCGCACTGCAAAAAGCACTGTGGAACTTGAGACTTCAGTGCAACTTGAGTGCTATCTCGTAGCTAGTTAGCCAATTGAGGTAACGTGGCACGGACTTTAATATAAAGATGGAGTTAGCTGCCCTTATAGCTCTTTCTTTAGTGGTCGGGGCTTTGATTCTTCTGGTTGCCGTTGCAATAAGTAAAAGGAAAGGCGAGTTGTCTGAACCATTGGAACAGAAGGAAGATTCTGGTAAGGATTCATTCATACATAGTTAGATCTAACCATTCCTAGCATTGCATTGTGGTTTGCCAATTCGTGATTAATCATTTGACTTAAAAACGTAGCTAATGTAGACTGAGAAAAAGCTGAGTTCACTTGGAGTAATATCTAACGTTACCTCTAGTAATAGCCAACACTTGGGGTAATATTGTTGACTTCATTTTTGAAGTCACTAAAGGAAATAAATTTGAAATGACCCACGCACTCAAGCAGTGTACAGTACACATAAAACAGTGTTTTCCCACGACATTTGTGTTGAGAAAACACTTGATTCTATGCCTTGATTCAAGACTTCAAAAGTTGCATGTTATGTTTTGTATTCTAGTGGAGGAGACAGTGGCAAAACCAGCACCATCCAAAAAGCAAAAAAGTCAGCAGCGACCAAGGAAGGAGCGAGGCCAGCAACATAACTTCTCTCACCCACTTTTAGCTTCCTCTTTGAAAGTAAGTGTAGCAGGCACAGTCCTTCTATCCAAACTACTGCAACGTGTGGCATCTACATAGAGGTGTAATAATGTGTAATGTTTCATAGTTTTGAAAATCCCATATAAAATCTGAGGACGACTAGTGATTCTGGATCAGTGCTTTGAATATTCGGGGAAATTACTTCATCTATCTATCCATCCAATCAATCATCTCAGGGAAATTGTGGCCTACTGGTTAGTGCCTCATACCTGTGATAGAGGTGCCCTTTTAACTGCTCAACTGTACCTCGTATGCATCATCTGTGTGTGTGTCAGAAAATCATGGATATGGTAAATGATCACACAAACAAAAATACTTGTATTAGCCAGCCATAGCAGGTTTGCCAGGTTGGTCATGAAATGTCTGTTGATAATATAACTTTTGGTTGTTTGACTGATTTTTAGACCAATACACAATACAAATTGGGGTGACCATTGAACTCAGAACAAACTGATGTGGATTGGCTGTTCCACTAGATAGTGGATTGCACTCTTAAGATTAGATTGCACCAATGTTGATTTCTAGTGATGTAATCTTAGAGATTTTCTGTGTTATTGGATGGCATTTTAACTCTGAATGCTGATAAACCTAAGATGCTACAGGTCCCCACCCAACATTTGCATGTGTTTACACCTACAGGTTTAAGTCAGTTGTGTGTACCAGAGATATATATCCAGGTATTTTGTTGGTGCTAAAGAATTATCATGCAGATGTGGGTTTGCAATTTTAACCTGTTGAGGAATTAATTCTTTTAACAATGCCATATTTGTGATCGTACTCCCTAGAGAGCAGCCACAGCTCATCACATATTTGTGATGGTACTCCTCAACAGGTTAAGTTCCATGACCCAGGTTACTAAAATATGTGATCTAATATGTTCTAAAAATAGATCAGCCATTTGTTTGCCATCCAAGTTTTTTTTACCCCATTTTTGGTTAATAGTTTTGTGTTTGAATGAATGTCTACTTTCATCTAGAGTCACAGTAGCAGTGTGACCTGCATTGATTTCAGCAGTAATGGGAAGTACCTGGCCTCGTGTGCGGACGATCGCACAGTTAGAATATGGAGCACAAAGGATTTCCTGGATCGAGATCATCGCTGCCTGCGAGCCAACATAGAACTAGATCATGCTACTCTGGTCCGATTCAGCCCAGACTCAAGGTAGGTGCACATCTTTTATTTTTTTATCATGAATTCACAGAATCAAATGTTTCCTTGCTGAACAGTACCTTTCTTATACCAGGGCCTTCCTCACCTGGTTGGCTAATGGAGACACTATACGTATTGTTAAAATGACTAAGAAGGAAGATGGAACATTCATTTTCAAAGCCAATCCTGAAGACTTCCCACAAAGACACAAAGCAAATGTCATTAATATTGGAATCGCTGAAACAGGTTTGTATGACAGTTTCCCCAATCTTCAGCAGCAATGTTTATGCCTGCACTGCAGATTGATGAACCAGCATAGTGAACAAATATGGTTGGAATCTGGTTTGCCTGACTTGTTTTTGTTTTCAACATAGGCAAATTTATCATGAGTGCATCGAGCGACACTACTATTTTGGTGTGGGACCTAAAAGGAGAGGTTCTCGCCTCTATAAACACAAACCAGATGACCAACTCCTATTCTTCTATTTCACCTTGTGGAAGGTATGTTATTGTAGCCCAGGCTGTGCAGTTTGTGAACTGGGTTTTGGGACTTTACAAAACATCAGCCTAGCCATTACCAACTTGGTTTATCAGGGATTCCTATCATTCCTTTGTCCTTGAGCAAAGCTAAAAATTAATGCATTGGATAGAAGTGTCTGTTAAACGGATAAATGTAATTGTTCAATGTTTTCTGGCATTGCTGACACCATTACCTCACCCCTGGCCACTTTACTGCTTTATTTTTTGACTACCAACATCATCCGATTGTTACTGATTGTGTGTGTGTGTGTGTGTGAGATCGGCCACAGCTACTCATGTTTGTTTGTGATGCACCAGGTTTATTGCTTCCTGTGGTTTCACCCCTGATGTGAAAGTATGGGAAGTCTGCTTTGCAAAGAGTGGGGAGTTTAAAGAGGTTGTGCGGGCCTTTGACCTCAAAGGGCATTCAGCTGGTGTCCACTCATTTGCCTTCTCTAATGACTCCCGCAGGTATGACACTGCCTTTGTACAGTAATTTGCATTTAAATATTCTCTAACTTTTGTCACATTTACCAATTATGACAAAATCGGTATTGAATTGGGAGATAATTTAGATCCCCTGTTTTGTTATTTGTCTCATTCCACAGAATGGCAACAGTCTCCAAAGACGGCACATGGAAACTGTGGGACACAGACGTGGAATATAAGAAGAAGCAGGACCCCTACCTCCTCCGCACAGTCCCCTGCAGGTCCTTGGAGGGCAGCCGCATAGCCCTGTCACCAGATGCACGCGTGGTGGCCATTTCCAGCGGCTGCGACATTGCCATGTACAATGCCGCCACTGGTGAGCTCGAGGAGGAGTTCCAAGGGGTACACAGCGAAGAGATCACCGACCTCAAGTTTGACATCAACGGACGCTTCCTGGTCTCCAGCGGCGACCGTGCCATTCGAGTGTTCCACAATGTCACAGGCTACCGCGCCTGCATTGAGGACATGCAGGCCATGCTCAAGAAGGCTTCGAATGAGGGCATGCGGCAGCGGCTGCAGCAGCAGATTCAGGAGGCGCAGAGCGCCTTGGACACTGTGCTCAGTGGCACACGCAAGGACTGAACAAGTTGACTGAGCTTCTTCTCTTCCTCCCCCTCCTCATGCTCCAGCTCAATGTCTGGTCCAGAGGTCTGGCTGCTGTTGATCCTGTCTGGGATTTGTGACATTTGCATGCTCATTTTATGCAGAATAAAACAAATGTTTGTAAAAATGTGGAAGGTCATAGTTTGTTTGTTTGTTTTTATCTATGCCAGTTTGTTGATGCCGTCTGTTTTGTCGATAGGGTTTATTTGTTTGGATATTTATAACCATTTCAGTTGACACTGATAATTCATGTCTGAATTGCGTTGATAGGCAGAGTTATGTGGTGCTAATTTATTTTATTTTGTTTATCACTGTTTTGTTTTCCTTCAAGTTAAAATATGGTATAAATGGGTTTATAAATGGTATAAATGGTTGTATAAATTTCATGTCAACCAGAAGAATCAGTTGAAAGCATTACACTAATCATCTATGCAGGACCTAACTAGGACTGTACGATGTGAGGAAAGGTAGGTGGGACCCAATGACAGTCATTGGTGGGACCTGTCAGAGTTCTGGTTGATATCGCGAGGCGAGAGTTAGAGCCGGGACAAGCTAGGAGAGGAGATTCCGTCGGTGGAAGACAGGCGAACACAAAACTCAAATATGTCTGGACGATCGGTTCGTGCGGAGACTCGAAGCCGCGCTAAAGATGACATAAAGAAAGTGATGGCGGCGATCGAAAGGGTTCGCAGATGGTGAGTGAAATTATGTTGCAGAATGAGCTCCAAATGAAATCGTCTAGAAACATTTTTGAAACAAACTTCAGTGTCGGGAATAGGCGTGTTTTTCTTGAATCGGACTGACAATTGAACGACAGCAGAAGAGGCCAATGACATAAAGTGTTATTTGCGTTCTTGTAAACAACTGGCTGATCATTGCGACCACGGGAAGGCTGGGCAAATCAGATGATTTTGAGAGGTTGTCCATACATTACGAGTTCGTAGGCGTGTTGCTATACCATTGGAACATGCAACAGTCTACCCGTTCATAAACTTTACGAGTTCATATTTATGTGATTCTCATGGTGGTCTTTTTCAGTATCGATAAAGTCGTTCTATCTTTAATTATTAGGTTACACATGGTTATTAATCACTTCATTGCATTTCGTTTACAAAGTTAGCTAGCTTGTGATGCCCGGCTAACTAGCGTACTAATCTCGTTAACTGCTGTCATTTTCATTGGTCCATAGGAAGGTCACACGATCTGTCAATAAAATAGCTTGAACGCTGGTTAGCTGTCGCCGCTGTTCTCCAGCGTGTCAGTCATTTCTCTTGACAACTGACAGTATTCCTCTTTCAGGGAGAAGAGATGGGTAACCGTAGGAGATACATCCTTACGAATCTTCAAATGGGTGCCCATCGTTGATACTAAAGAGGTGAGCACTTGCAAATAGTTCCTCCTTTAAAATTAGGACTTGATAATGATGAGCAATGACATAATCAAACTGAACTTTTTTTGTCGAACAGAAAGACAAGAGCAAACACTCAAGTACTGTGGCTAGAGAACACAATAATTATCCTTCAGGGACACCCTCTGAAAATAACTCATCAGTCTTGTTAGATTTCCAAGGTAAGACTTGACGTGTGCCTTAACATGTTTTGTTCAGTTGAAAGCTAGCGGGTGTAGGACCGTTCTAATCTCGAATTGAGATAGGATTGAGCTTTTTACATTGTTTTTTTTCCCTTCTAGTATGCAATTGTCCTCTAATGGTGTCATCCCATGTTTTCCCAGATGAGAACAGCAATCAGAGTTCTCTGTCAGACATGTACCAGCCAAAGGTGGACAGCAGCAGCGCCTCCAGTCCACAGCCCAGTGAACCTGTCAGCCCTGCGCACATTAACGACTACCGTGCTGACGACCCGCAGCCTCCAACTCTAGGACAGGAAAGCTTGGCGGGTGAGACTTTCAAGGATTTGGCAGGTTTGGTTGATTGACGCCGCCTCATCCGTTTAGTTGTTAACGCATGTTAATGCATATCTGTATCTGCATTTATTAATTGTGCACCCGGGCAAAATGGGTAGTTCCTGGCAGGCAGTAAACTTCTTTACAGCCACACCTTAGTGGGTTATTTTGGGGTTTGTTTACCGGATTTAATTTCTCCATATTTGCTTTAAATTTTTAATTTGGAATTAATAGGCACTTTGTTCTGAAGACTGTTATTGTGTGTGTTTGTATTATCCAGGGCCAGCATTGCCACCTCGTGAAGTTGCGGATGAGCCACCCACGCTTATAAAGGAGGCCGATCTTCTACCCTTACCTGCTCAGGTAGTGAAAGATATCCATAATTGTAGTGACTTATCAGATATGCTTTATTTTTGTCCACTGTGCATTGTTTTACTGTACCTTATCATAGATGCCCCGACCTCCAAATTAATACAGTATTCTTAATGTGTTCTTTACCAACTTCTGACCTCATCTGTTTCCTAAATCCAGCCCTGTGCCCCTTACCCTGTGTCTGTGCCTCTAAAAGAGCTGGAGGTGGAGGATGAAGCTGGAGCCCCTCCTCTAAAGAGAATTTGCACTGAGCAGAACTCAGTTCTTCAGCCAGCCACCATGAGTTAACTGACGATCCCCCTAACCTGGGGCACATTTCCCCATAACCATACTTGCTGACCAGTTGCTAGCCATTTAGCAACCTAGTTTGTTGACCGCAAGCAAGTACATGGCAAACAAATATAGCAACTATAGGTTTATGAAACGTGCATCTATACAGTGAAACCAGTAAGACCGTTTCAGTCCGTCCTGGGAAGGGATTTATAAGGCTCAGTGTGGCCTGCTTAACCTACCTGTGAGAAATATGACGGTAGTAACATGTTCAGTAATTTATGGGATTATTATAACTTTTTCTCTGTTTTAGTTCAATTCTTAAAGACAATTTCAGTTTCAAAATGCAGTAAAAATGGAACTTCATGAAGGTCAAGGGGCAGATGCAAGCACATAGGATGTTCTAATTGTCTGTTCTACAACAACATTAGTGTTGAGGATATATGTTTTGAGTGTAAGACAAACGTGAGGTGAATAGTTTATTATATAGTAAGGTTATTAGTTATCTATTGACTCAAGCTGTCTAATGGCTCAAGAAAAATTAACAGTTTCGCCTTACTTCTTGCAGAGCCTCTCATCCAGTTATTAGTATACAAAGACAACTCTTGGTTGAGCCTGGGCGAAGTCTCTGAAGTTCTTGTCTACTTGAAAAGTTTACGTTGATTGTCATGCTTAAGACCCCAAAGAATGTTCATGTCTCATTGCTTTGTGTGATCTGAATTTTTTTGTTTCATTTGTTTTCTCTTTATTTTCGTAAAAAGAAAACTTTGTTTCCGAGGTGGCATTTTGTTTTGTCTTTTTTATGTTCTGTTGTTCTGTCTGTTTTTAACGTTATTTGCCGTGTGTATTTCAATAACCCAAAGGATTGTCCTGTACAGAGAGATGCTGCACTTTCTTTGTTCCTATCATTCTGTTTCATTGGAGATTTATTCGATTTGAATAGCATGTACACTGAATGTGTCTGGGTGGTATAACGGCTGTACTGTGTGGACTGCTGTCATGATGTAATTTTTTTTTTTTAAATGTCAGCTTTGACATCTTCCATTTCTGACAATCAAAATTGCACACACTGGCAAAGCGAACATAATTGCCTCATGTAGATGTTTTTTTATTTATGGAATAATTGCTTTGGAAGAGTAATGGGTTGTTTTACAGTGTACAGTTATATGAAAACAGTTGTAAGTCATCCCTTTCTCTTCTTTTATTGTAGAAGACAGAACCAAGTCTTCGCTTTAATACTGCATAGTTGAGAAATTTTGTGGCAATTACTAAATTACATTAATGTAGATTTGGCAAACTAGATTAGCTTATCTGTTTGTTGTTCAATTCAACTTGTATGATATTGATCCACATGCCGTATTTGTGATCAGATTTGTTGTAGATAATTGTTTTGCCATTGAGCAAATGTTGGAGGGTGAGGGCGTGATGTTATGATTAGTCATTGGTGGGTGACTTTACTCTGAAACTGGCCTAATGAGACCTGCATTCAGTCATCTGTTTATATAACAAGGCTTTGTATTTGAGATTGTAAAGACTATTTTATTGAATTGTATGATTGAAAATGATAATTACAGAGTATTTTATAAAGGTTTGTAGTTTCAGAAGCTGTAGATTCCTTTTTGTTTTTGTGTCCTTGGTAATTTGCTGCATTTTATTTATTGTCTCTTCAACAAAAAAACACTACATCCCATTAATTTCCATTTTACATGACATTAATTTCCATCGCACTAATGAGTCCTTATGTTAATGTAGGCCTCCACTATGTGTGGGAATTAGCACACTTGACACACAAAGGGAGCCTGATCCAGATGGACAGTGCAGTTGTGTGCATTTTGAGTCTCAAAGTGTCTTCGAGTTCTCTTCATCCTACATTCAACAAAAATATAAACGCAACACTTTTGTTTCTGCTCCAATTTTTCATGAGATGGACTTAAAGATCTAAAATTTGCAAATGGTGGTCACACCAGATACTGACCGGTTCTGAGTCCCCAGACCCCCAATAAAGCAAAAAACTGCATATTCCAGGGTGGCCTTTTATTGTAAGCAGTACAAGGTACACCTATGCACTACCCATGATGTCAGATCAGCATCTTGCTGTGGCACACATGTGAGGTGGGATGGATTATCTCAGCAAAGCAGAAGTGCTCACTATCACACATTTAGACTGATTTGTGAACAATGTTTGAGAGAAATGGTAATATTGTGTATCTGGAATGAATTCTTTAAGATCTGATCTTTAAGTCCATCTAATGAAAAATCGGAGCAGAAACAAAAGTGTTGCGTTTATATTTTTGTTGAGTGTATTTACTAATATTATCCTATTAATATTTATGTAATATTTTTAACTGTCTTTGTGTAGTCATTATCTGGAACCTCTTGCCATTTTCTGACAGAGTTGGCAAGCTTTCACAGGGGTTAGTGAATAATTTTAGGCAAGTTAGATTGATTAAGGTTTAGGGCAAAAATTATCTTTTCTGAAAAGTTCTTTAGTTCTACCAAGTGGTCTAACAGATATTTATGCACCCAAATGTCTAGTCTAATTGTACAATAATCCGTATGACTTGTTTCTTACTGTGGTTTGAAGTAGGGCTGCAACAATTACTTGAGTAACTCGAATACAAAATTGCCTCGAGGCTTTGTTTAATTTATGTCGTCAAATTATGTCTATTCAAAATTCAGCTGCTATCGTATCACGTCAACACTGTAAACAACAGCACTGCACGGCCCCTTATGGCCCATTATGGCCCTGGGGCCTATCTTAACATTACTTGCTCCCGGAAAAGGCTAAAGTTTGGGATCATTTTACGTTTCGAGAACGTAGTGCAATGTGTACATTGTAAAGCGGACCTAGCATATCATAATAGCATTTTGTCAATGCTGCAACAGCCAGATGAAGTGCAAATTATGTTGTAGACTGTAGGACAAATAAAGGATTTGATTGGCCCGGTGTCAACTAACATCTCTTTGCCCCCACAGGACCCTGGAGCTGTCAAAGAGCTGTGTCAGATGACCTGTACGGTGCAAGGTGTATTATGGGTAAAACACATTTTGTGTGCCATCATAAGTGTTTTTTGATATAAACTTTTTAAAATTATCATGCAGAACACTGAATTCTTTATTGTTACACCTTAAGGTTGCCCTGTGTAAAACATTCAGTCCATGTAAAAAGTGACAACACCATCTGCCATTTTCGAATGACCTGTATGGTGCAAGGTGTATTATGGGTAAAACACTTTTTGTGTGCCATTATAAATGTTTTTTTGATATAAACTTTTTTAAATTATGGAGCAGTGACATCATAACACACCGTCTGCCGTTTCCGATGCCCTTTGCGTTCTGTTGACTTATTTTTTATGCATTGGTTTTTGTCAGTGTAATTTTAATATAGTTTATATATAGTTTTGTTAATATAGTAGAAATGTCTTCTAGTGTGTTTAATAATAGTGTATTATTGACCTTTTAATAAGGCCTTATGGTTATATCTCTGGAGATGGATGTTCTCATTAATATAGTTTAGTTAATATAGTGAAAATGTCTACTAGTGTGTGTTATAATAGTGTATTATTGATCTTTAATAAGGCCTTATTGGGAGAAATAGACCAAGTGCCCCATCTGCTGGATACTACAGACACTGCGTTTATCAAATACGCAGATCAGATTTCATTATTTTGTGGGACTGGTAACAGTCATAAAAGTGTCCTTAAATGCTTACAAGTAGTGATGGCCAGATCGCAAGGGCGTAGCACCAAATTCTGGCCCCTCCCCCTCCCCCTCAAAACACTAAACACTCTTAAATTAATACAAAAAAAATCTAATCAGACAAAACTTCTCTGAATCTTTGTTTTATTTAAAGAATGATTAATAACATAGCAAACCAAACATTATGGGTCTGCATAAAAATACTAATACTACATTAAAACTTGACTCACTTGTCATGAGTTATTTTTTAAAGGGCTAAAAGAAATCAGTCTTCACTAAGGGCTTTGGAATTTACACAAAGTGCATTGCAATTTACACCCCAATTAGTGCAAATTGTTGGTAGTTTGGAAATGGTTTCCCTTCCTTGTCCCTAGCTAAAATTGGAGTATTCTTTTCTTTGCTTGCTAATCTGCGTACTATTATGTCTCTCTCTTCATTGGTCCACTTCTCTGGCCATAGTGCTGGATATTCTGGCATGTCATCCTTGGCACTGCTCTGACTACTCTCTTCATCCCTTTCACTTTTCTCAGAGCTTTCACTGCCTTCACTTGAATCATCCTCTATTACATCTTCCCTATCTACCTGGGCAGATGCCTCTACAAGCATGAAGCATATGATATTATTTGGCAATGAAGCCTTACTGATATAATTAAACATGCTGAATGGCCTATATAAATATTTTGTGTAAAACTTACTCAAACTTCCTATACTAATTTGCATCATAAGACATTGTGTGGTACTTTATTTTTTATGGATGTGACAGAAAAAATCTTTTAGTGTCTTCTTCTAAGCTATAGCCCAGTAAAACGCAAAGCATGATTTTAGTGTTGCTTGACACATTACAGTAACTTACCTAAACTGATGTGCTTCTAAACTAAAGGCTCACCTTCTCTTAAATCCACAGTAGGCCTATGAGATTATGAGGGGTCTGTAGCAGCATCACCCCCTGTGACAGTCTCTGAAACTGAGTGCAATGCATTTCAGGAGTTAGCTTACAATACTACTTTGACTACTCTTTGACCATGACATTGAGACAAAATTAGGCTATTAGCTTATTTATGTTATAGCCCAATAGTACATATAAATTTAATGTTCGAATAGTAGTTGCCAATTGCAATGAAAAGGGCATCATATTATTTCTCACTTTGTGTTGTGCCGTTTTTAGCACTGACAATCACAGTGATATTGAAGGTATTGTTGTTCATTTTGTAAGCTATTTGCTTTCACATTTGGGCTCACCTTTCTTGGGAAAGAAGTTTGTTAACAGTTCCCAGACAGCAAACAGTCATTGAAACTAGATTGAATCAACATTTTTTGTTGGTCATTGAATCAACGTTGATTCTAGGTCACTGAATCTAACGTTGAAATCTAACATTGATTCTATAACATGTTTGCACCATTTTTTAATATTGAAACAATGTTGAAATCATAATCAAAATTTCAATGATATTTTAATTATAAGGGATATTGAAACAATGTTGATATTTCAACTTAACTAGGATCACTGTGATTTCAATGCAATTTCAATTGTCCTTACTCCAAAAGGCATATAATAGCAAATTCTTCTTCTTCTTCTTCGTCATCTTCTTCTTATTATTATTATTATAGCCTACATCCTGGTTTAATTAGGCTACATCCAGGATGTGCAGAAGAGGTGAAGCTTATTTAAAAAACTGGACCACAGATGTAAAGAAAAAAAACATTTTATTTCATTTAATTCATTAATAAAAAAAAAGTAAAATCATGGCTCCACAGCCCCAGTGTCTGCGCCACGTCCAACCCCTCCAGCCCGGGCTGGCGCATACCGCAGCCACTTTTGAGAGGCCTGCGCGAAGGCAAATTGATCCACCAGCCATGCTTTGCCAGAGCACCTTAAACACAAAATAATGCAAAATTAGTTAACTCTTCAGGTTATCCTTCCCCTACAGTAATAGCACTTTAAACTTCAAACATTTAGTATTTTTGTTTGATGAAAAGATGAATGTCCCACAATATTGGTAGGTTATACTTGTCGTTATAGGCCTCTGCACCAACAGTTTCTGATTGAAAAACATTAAGTCTATTGAGAAAGGGCTGTGTTTAGACCTTTTGGGGCCCTAGGCGAAATACAAACATGGGGCTCTCCACAACACATGTAGATAAAACAAGGGTCATCTCTACATGGCATCCGCAATCATACCTTGAATCAATAGCACACTACCACTAATAATGTTCCCGAAACTGTAGTAGTTTTACATAAACTATAGTCACAATATCCACCCCAAGGAAATTAAGTTCCATATTGCACCAACATTATGTTAACCATTAGTGTAACCATAAAACAGAGAGATAGAGCCTAACTGAGTGTAGTCTGTATTCAGACCTTAGACATGAATTTAACAACCATATGCCCAGACATGACAAAAGGGAGGTTTAAGAGGCGGCACTACAATCCACTGAAGTCACCCCCCATTTTAAGAAAAAAAGAGAGGGATATTTGTATACTTTAGGCTATACATTTATCATACATTTGACCTTCTTTTTGTTTTTGTTTTTTTTTCATACATTTCTCTCTTATAATTCATCACATGTCTGTTTTATTACTCTTAGGCTACTTTATTGAACTTTATTTTATTGTCATTACTCTTTTTATGCTTGGCAATAAGGACATACCAATAAATCACAACCGCCAATAAAGAAGAAGGAAGCTATTACATGCCGGCACTAGATGAATTTACTCCTCAAGAATTTGCTGCTGCTAAACATATGAAAAGGTAAGTAGAAATTTGTGTATTAAAATCTATGATTCGTTGTCGTGTGTAATCAGTTTAGCAGTTGGGTTTGTTTTGTGGAAACCGCCTACTGCCCATTACTTAAGTTGTAAAAATTATAGGCAATAAATCTGCTTGCCGTTAGACATCCTTCTACCCCCGTCTTCGTGTCCATCCAGGCTACGACGCTACACTAGTCCCAACGCCAAACAAGTGTTTTATCACTGCCAGTGCCTGCACTGTCATTCGAAGAGCACACCGCTGCGCAAGCACTTCTTCAGTTCGCTTAGAGTTTTTTTTTCTTTATATTTGTATCTAAAGTTAGAAAAGGCCTAACTCAGTAATCAGACTCTAAAACACATTTTATCCGAAAGACCATCACGATCAATGACAAGGCACTGTCACACAACTGAGTTTGACAGCTATCAAAATCACGATTAATGACTACACTGTCACACAACTGAGTTGGACGGTGCTGCTATCAAGACATTTATATATGTCATCTATAATCTAGTCTGTTCATTAAGAAAGTAGGTTATTACATTTCTCACTTACCTTTTCGTTAAGGACGTCTATATGCAGTAACCTTTTTTTCCAAGGTAGGTTCCAAGTAAATCAGATCCTCCCCGTCTGCAGGTTTTCCTCAGACTGACAAATTTGACAGTTGAAGTTACAGTAAACTTTAAGACATCGTTAACACAACCAATTAGTATCTAATATGTGTTTGCTGACCAATTGCAGACATACATGGAATTACAAGTATGTATTACAGCATCTGTTTCTGGGGAGAAAAATGTAACTTTGAAACAAAGTAACTCTAAACAACCCCAACTCAGGAGCCTGTCCCAGCTGTAAAATCTAAGTAGGCAATAGCCTTAAGTACGACATCTGAGAGGGTCCGTTGTAAATGTAATATGTAAAAATGTAATGTAAAATGTAAATGTATTTAATGTTCGTATTTAACTTTATTTCTTATTTTTTTCCAGTCTCTGTTCTTCTCAATGTTTACCCAGCTACTGTCAAATTGTTACACTTTCAAGTTGTGACTTTTCCTAGCCAGCGACGTGGGCTTTCAGAGTGGACCTTATTATCCAATCAGGTGTGGTGCGTCACAGTGACGTTGCACATGGATGTGGATGGGGATGTCCCGCGGGTTGCATCCAGACCTTAGTCAGAGGAGAGACAGCAGTGGAGCAGCCGTGCAGAACACATATTAGCTTTAACTGTCATATTTCAAATGCGTTTCACAGGGATTGATTTAACTTAATTTCTTAAAGAGGATTTTATGACGTCTTGGCGAACTTTATGCATCTAAAACGCGCATACCGCCAAACGCAGGAAACGACTCCAAAATAACGAATAATGAGTTCAGTGACAGTTTTATGCGTCTGCATTTGTTTATGTTCAGCAAATCTCCTCGGAGTACGAGGAACTGTCTATCATTTTCCCAGTGTGAGGATACGAGACAACTCCGAGGTTAGCTCTGGATCCCCGGCCAGCACGAATACGCATCACAGGTATGTTCTCAAGTCTCTCCGAAGGTGGCATGATTGGCAAACTAATAAATCAGAGACTGACCTGTCCTTCGTGTTACTTATCTCTTTTTACCTCGTGATGCGAGACGCCATGTTCAAGAGTCACTGATTGATTAGTAGACTATTCACCGAAATTAATTTTTGCAAGTAAATGTAGGATCAAAACTTTTTTTGCACCTGTAGATAAGCATATTGTCTATTGACTCTGTGTTTTCTTAGCAACCATAATGTCTTCTAGTCACAAATATGATTTCATTCTTGTTAGAAACTGGTGCCAATACACCGTGTCCAAGACAGTGTCATGTCAGGTTCAGAATGGCACAGAGACGCTCGTGCAGCGGGTGTTTCAGAGCTGCAGATGGCCAGGTCCATGCACCAATCTACTCAGGTAGGTTAGAATCAATACTGGCATCCCCTGTACCCTGTTGTAGAAATGTTGAAAGTCGTGCAAGTGTTTGTTTAAACAACATGAAAGCATTTTGTTGAAAAATTTGCCACTGAAATCAACAAGGCTTGCAAATAAGCCTAAGATATACATGCTCCATCAACACCACAGCTCAACCGTGCTTTAATAATTATTTAAATTCTCTTAAACTTTAAGAGTAAATGGCCTGGGAAGAAACACTTCATAATTGTTTTTCCTAAGGCTGCTGGTTTTAGTTTTCATGTATGTAGGTTACTACATATTTCATGTGAGCTGTTGAGAACGTACACTTATGCCAACTGACATGTTATCAGCTACAGGACTCTTGTCAGGCCAACCTATCGGTTGTCACAGCGACGTGTAACAGCACTGGAATGGCGCTGCTGCCCTGGTTTCCTTGGAGACGACTGCAGAGAAGGTGAGTTGCACACCAGAGTTTCTCTCACCCTCCCATCTGGGCCCTATGCAGAAAATGTGCCCATGTCATTTTAAATCTTTAAATTATACCTAGTAATATTTTAAGGAAAATAAAATTCCAGACTCCTTAAAGAGGCACTCAGTAAGTCTGTTTTTTAACCCTGCATTAAACGCCACAAACCTGTAGGGGGAGCTCTGTACAGTTAGCTGTATCTCCCTCAGAAGTTGCAAGTTCTACGGTGGCCGACAGGTGCAAACAACGTGCAACTTATGAAAACACATGCATATCAACAAAACACGTGCAAATAGACAAAACACAAATGCAAATCAACAAAACACCTGCAAATAGACAAAACACAAACGACTTAGGAAAACATCTTCATCTTAATTTGACAAGACGTGAACATCATTTAGAAAACGTGCTGCATTTCAGAAATACGCTCCGGAACTCATGCAGATTAGAAAACACACCCCAAACTCAAAACACATGCAGATCAGAAAACACACCCCGAAACTCAGAACAAAACGGAAGTTTCCAGAGGGACATTTTAATTGTGATCCCACCTCTCCTTTAGTGTCTGTATACAAAGGAGAGGTGTTCATCACAATTAAAATGCAATGAAAATGTTGAAATAAACCCAAATACTTACATTTCAGATCACTACCGCTAGCTATCTCTGTCACACGTACACCCCTGTTATTCTTTTTCACCATCTGTTCAGAGGTGTTCATCACTTTTAAGTGTCCCACTGGAAACTTCCATTTTATTCGGAGTTTCGAGGTGTGTTTTCTGATCTGCATGTGTTTTGAGTTTGGGGTGTGTTTTTTAATCTGCATGTGTTTTGAGTTTCGGAGCGCCTTTCTGAAATGCAGCACGTTTTCTAAATGATGTTCACGTGTTGTCAAATTAAGATGAAGATGTTTTCCTAAGTCGTTTGAGTTTTGTCTATTTTCAAGTGTTTTCATAAGTTGCACGTCGTTTGCACCTGTCGGCCACCGCAAAGTTCCGTATTCACTATACAGGGCTGTACAGCAGTGCGCTCAATCGCCGTTTGCAACACAACAGACCAGTCCACTGCACAACATAATCGTCCCAATGATTATAGCCACTAGTCTCTGATCATAAGTAAACATCACCAACCCATCTCCACCTTGACTAACTGATTTTCTGGGGATAAACGCTGCACATACATGTCACACATACACGCACACTAAAGTATGTCAAAAAATGACAACTTAGGCAGTGCATCAACACTGAGGCGATAAGACTAAGATCAGGTTGATATACGAGCATAATCTGTGTGCTTTGCCGATACATATCACAGTGATGAAACTTAGTATGCCTCAGCTTTTGCAAGAGTGTACTGCATATACCCCTGTAATGAACCAAACAGAGTGTGTTGTACGATTTAATAAACACTTACATTAGTGGGTGCTCATCCTATAGATGTCTACACATTCAACCCATGGTCCACACTCACAGACATCACAGTTAACGTAATGTGATACACACGGTGTGAATCAATACACAATGACAGTGAAATGACCGAAAAATGGTTACGTGACTCACACCAAGCTCTTGCCATGCCTGGGAAACAATGTCAATTGTCTCCCCAATCCATCTCCACCACAGCTGGCACAGATGATTCAGGGGGCCGCAGCAGGAGGAGGGGGGGTGGTGGGGGTGGTGGTGGAGGTTCTCAAGCATGGGTTTATGACAAGCATGAAAGGGGACATGATTATTTGGTCTGCCCGAGTCAGTGGTCTCTGTTCCCAGCAGACTGGCAGGAATGCGGTGGCTTCTCTTACTTAGGGCCACGGTTCCCAGAGACGTGTGTGCTGTGCTGCGCTGCATGGAGTTAATCAAAGCCAGCGTGTGGAGATCCGTCTGTCCATCCGTCCGTCCGTCCGTCTGTCTGTCTGCCTGTCTTTCTGTCCACGGGGCTTGGGATGCAGAGCTGAGATGGAGGGGGAGGGGAAGGGGCGAGATTGCGGGGTTCAGAGGGGCATGGACGAAACAGTCTAGTGTGACAAGAACAGCAGCAGTAACAGCAGCAGACACATTCCATTCCCAACGGCACCCACAGAGCAGTGGGATAGAAATGACTTCATGTTAGGCGGAGTGTGTGGTGTGTGTGTGTGTGTGTGGTGGTGTTGGGGAAAGGGGGGGTCAGCAAAATCTGTTTTGAATGGCCTCCCCTCCACACTCAGATTCCCACATGATTTACTGGTCTCATATACTGTACACTAACAGCAGTCTAATTTGAAGTTCAGGGGCCAAAAAGCATGACCCCTATGCCACGCTGGTGGCACCAAAGTTTAAATAAAGAGACAATTATGGATATGCAAGCAAACAAGAGGTCTGCATCAGCCATTGACTTTACAAGACAGTCATAAATGCAGTGAGAGAGGCGGCAAGCAGGCAGACAAGGATTTTTTTTTGTCAGGTTTTTCGGAGAGGGCATGTTCCGTGTTTGTCTGGAAGTGGTTGAGGAAAACAGAACAAGCAGCGAGGAGCCGCGTGATGCCACAGGGCAGGAAGAGCCGCTCGGAGACAATAACAGCCCTCTCAACGACACGGGCTGTGGGAAAGATGCCGGCCCCCAGCCCTTACTTAGAGCCCTGCTGCTGCCCTGCCTTGCTGCCGGGAAGAAACGCAGGGGATTTTGTGCCTTGTTTACGGAAAATAACCAAGTGATAAAAACAGAGGAGGAAAAAAAAAAGTTCAAGGATTAGATGAGATGATATACACAGTATGATGTGATTAATCCAAGGATAGGTCAGAAGACTCTGCGGGCGTGTGTGCGTGTGTGTATACTTGATGTGGCTGACATATCTATGTGTGTCTGTGTGTGTGTGTTTGATGTGGCTGACATATCTGTCTGTGTGTGTGTGTGTGTGTGTGCGTGTGTGTTTATGTAAATGTTCGTGAGAGAGTGCCTGTTAGTGCTCGTGCATCTGTCTTTGCTTGTGTGTGTGTGTGCGCGTGTGTGTGTTTTTTCAATTTAAAAGTATGTGTATGAGAAAGAGAAAGAGTATATGTGCACTCTGAACGGACACTTGGACACTATCAATGTTTTATTCTGCTCCCCCCAATAGTCACTGGTGTGTGGGCAAGTAGAAGACCCCGTGTCAGACAGAGTTGAAGGTTGATTTGGGTGGATACCTTGTCTCATGCCCCCACCACCACCCCCAGACAAACACACAACACCGCTCCACCACCACCCCACTTGTAATGTCTTCCAGATGGTGCTGGGGAGGGTTGGGGGGGGGCACATTTCCTCCACCGGCTCTATTCTCTACCGCTGTCTGTCCCTCATCATGTCTTTTCCTTTCCTCTCCACTTCCTCAGAGAATTAAGTAGTGTGTGTGTGTTATGTGTGTATGTGCATGTTGTGTGGGTGTGTGTGCTTTTATTTTTTGCGTCAATATACAGTAGAGTTTGCTTGGTATAGAGCGCAGCTCCCATGTCATCTGTGGGTGGGACAAAACCGTTGAGTCCACAGTTTCTTGGCCACTGCCCTGATATGATATCAAGACACTAGGGCCTTAAGAGCTTACCTCTAGCCTGTTGTTTAGCTGCCTACCAGTGTCGGCACAGTGCTGGAACTAAATTTACTGAACCAGAATTGTTAATGTCTGTCACTGTTTCTTACAATCTGTCTCTTGCTCCCATCCGTCCTCAAACCCTTCAGCAATATGTGTAATGGAAACCATTCAGCGTGCTCGGCCGGGAGTCATCAACGCATGCTGTAACAGGGAAGGAATTACAGTACTTTGGGAGGGTTTCAGGCAGTCTGTCCCAGACATGAGTGTGAGTAAATTATCTCAAGCATTTTACAGTGGAATGGATCTTTCATCAGTGTATTATTGCGTGGAGGGTGGTGCAGGCTAGCTACACACTAGAGGTGTGCAGATGCCCTGTAGGTGGAGGGTTTTTTCTGCGGAGGCAGGACTTTGACATATGCGGAAGACACCAGTGAGACTCGTACTGTACGCCCATCCCTAGCCCTCACCCCAGAACTTCCCCTGGTACTCCGGCCCATTGGAGCGGTCCTGGCTTCAGAACTGATCCCTTGTGAGATGTCAGGGATTTAGTTTGGGTCACCTCCAAAGGGCCCCATGCTCTCTACTGGCATGGTAAATAAATCAACAGTCTGTCTTTTCTTGCTTGCTCTCTATCTCTCATCTTTCTCTCCTCCCTTCCTCTCTTCAACTCCCTTCCTTTCCTCCAATCATCCCTTGCTCTTTTTTTCCAATCAACTTTTTTCTGGTTTCTCCACTTTCCTTCTCACTCTTGTGTGTTGCCTCTCTCTCTCTCTCTCTCTCTCTCTCTCTCTCTCTCTCTCTCTCTTTCTGTTTGTTACTGTGACTCTTGCGCACAGCTACAGGCAGGGCCAGGGGGTCTGCATAGTCCCATGCCTCTTTCTGTTTGTTTTATTTATAGAAACATTTTTGAGAAGACAAGCGTGAGAGGATGTCCCTAAGTGAGGATGTTCCAGAGTCTCTCTCTCTCCCTCTCTCCCTCTCTCTTTTCTCTCCCTGTGTTTTTCTTTTTTTTCTCTTCATTTTTCTGAGTTCTGAGTTCTCAGTCATGGCAACATTATTGTCCATAGTGCTTAGTTTGGTAAAGTGAAGGTGACACAGAAAATAAAGTAATGGAATACAAAGAGGACAAGGAAGGGAACAGGCTAAACAATAACATACATTACCCCTCTCTCATTCTCTCTCTCTGTCTACCTCTCCCTCTTTCTCATTTCCTCTTCACTCCTTTTTCTCTATCCTTATTCATTTATTCTTTCTCTCTCCACCTCTATCTTCTAAACACTTCTTCATCCTTTTATAACTGTGTTATTCATGGAACTAATAAATCTTGTGTTCTCCCTCTTCACCTCTGCCTCAGACATAGTGTGATGCACTGACTGCTTCATTACAGACTCTCTGTATTGTATCCCCTCTCCAATAAAAGCATGCCTGACAGCCTGATCATTATTTAATTACTCCTACTTAAGCGCTTTAATTAGCAGAAAACAACATGCCCTCCTTTGGCTTGGAGCTCTTCTTGTATGTATTCCCCAATGGTGTTTTAATGGCAGTGTTTAGCAGCTGGCTAAGAAGTGTTTACAGGGGGGACAGAATGAGGGGCTTATGGGTAAAGAACATTCTGGAACAGGCAGTAGTGGCACTGTTGTCTCTTTCTGTGTCTGCATTCACCACCTCTGTGTGAAAAAGCCATTTTTCCCTAATAATGAAACACTGTATTGTTAGATGAGCACATCCCAGCTCCTAAGCTCCTTTGGCAGCTAAGCTGTTGAGCACGTTGGTTGGCACCATGAAACCTTGCACCAGGATTACACATAGATAATTACACATGATTATCCAGTCATTTGGATGGCAATTTTTAATTGAGATCCCTATTATGGCTATTGAACCCTTTGTACTCATCACTTATGCATAGTAGGACTAATACTCGGCTCATTTCCAGATGATTTTATGTGTGTTCGAGGAACAAAGCGCCCTCTCTTTATTAAGAATGTGAATCTTTCTCTTTCCTACCGCATGGAGTCTGTAGGTTTGATGAATGTTTGAGGTCAACGTCTGTGAGGAGAAGATTATCTCAGGTCATGCTATGTGTACGTATCTCTGGGTCTGGTCCTTGTCTCTGTGTTCTGCATGTACAGGCCTGTAAATTAAGATCTAAATTTCATTGTGTGAATTATGCCACGGAGTGACGTCTGGGTTCCTGGAGTTATGGGTGAGAAACTGTGCGAAGTTCATCACGGCCGATGGAAAAATGTTTCTCCATGGGATTCTGGCAAGCTTGCTCTTTTTTTAAGTGTGCTCTTTGCTGGCAAGCTTGCTCTCTCTCTTTCTTTCTGGTTCATGACATATGAACCATGTATCAAGCATTTGTCCAGGGTTTGCCATTAGTCGGTTGCCTTTGGAGTGTTTACAGTCTGATGGATAGATTTAGCATAAACTTGGCATGTTTGCAACTTTACTGGAACAGCCTATAAAACCAGACATACAAAGAGGTAGTCATCATTTATGCAGTGCACAAATCCATACAAACTTACATACATACACACACATGCATACAGTATTGACAGATGGTGAATAGCTATGCGGTTGCCTATAAATGTCGGTAAATGCTTCCATCTGATATCTGCGAGCAAATGAAGCTAGAACACTATTGAGTTTTAGCTTACTTGCTAACATGCTGAACTCCCAGTCACTACTTGTGCTAATGTGCAGTGTAGTGTAGTGGTGTGTACACACTACAAAATGAGCTAAATGTTTAACCAATGTTATACTAAATAAATAAATCAGTATTGAAGGCTTTGCTGTGTGTGTCAATGCCATGTCAGACTAATTAGACCCTATTAAGCAGGACGTAGAAAGAAATAAAAAAAACAAGCGACATACATACACATACTGTAAAACATGGTTGTCTAGCATACACCAACTGAAATGTTAGTTTTGTGACCTGCATCAGCACAGTTAGCACAGTAGGTTAATCGCGCACACTGCCTACAGCTGCCAGCCCCCAGCTGTTCCATTCACCAGCATCATAGCATGAAAAACTTAGCTCATCAGTGAGGAGCGTTCTGAGGAGTGTGTGTGTGTGTGGGGGGCGGGGGTGTGTGCTAGGGCAGCTTGCCTGGTACAGTACAGATATTTATGACGGAGGCAGGTGCTGGATGTCTGGCGTGCTTGCCAGGGGCCCGGCGCCAACTCCGACCACCACTCACCTGTTCTCCCAGCATTCCTTTGTGCTGATGGAGCCCTTCAGACAGCGGACTTCCCATCCCATCCCAACCACTCCCCCTGCTTTCATCCTCTCTCTCTCTCTCTCTCTCTCTCTCTCTCTCTCTCTCTCTCT
>JAGFZM010001665.1:77205-91841 GCA_017657215.1 Limnothrissa miodon | reverse complement strand
CTCTCTCTCTCTCTCTCTCTCTCTCTCTCTCTCTCTCTCTCTCTTTCTTTCTGTCCTTCCTTCCCTCCCACGGAGAAAACAATCTGCTGATGCGAGGGTGTTTAGCGTGGGAGAGAAAGATAGAGAGAGGGAGAGAGAATGAGTGGGGGAGTCTCCTCCAGACCCTCAGATTAATGAGCCGGCCCATGCTGGAGTGAGTTCTCGTCTAGTCGCTCCTAATGCGAGGCATTCATCTCTCTTTTGGACTATATATTTATTGATTTGTGTCCCTTTTCTTCAGAGCTGATCTACATGAAACCCTTGCAGAGCTGTTTTTAAAGTAGGGTACACATGTTCATACAACATGTGACTGCAGTAACACTCTGAACAAAGATAGGCCAGAACCAGAGATGAAGTCTATAGTTTCTTTACATTAACATGCAATTAAAGCTCAGCTTTTATTGGCCTCTTTCAGACATTTTATTGGCCCCTTTCAGACAAAGGCTGCGTGTGTGAACACAAAACTTGGATATTTTACACACAAACATCCTGCCCCCTTGAGACAGATATCAGATATCTAATAGGAGCTCTGAGGGCGCTGATGAAAAGGCTGCACCCTTGTGACAGGAAACTAAGAGAACAAATTGCCATTTTGCCTTTGTACACTTTGGTGTGTCAATGCAAGTGGTGCATGATTTAAAATGAACTCAAACATAGAGAAATGAGAAAATGAAGCCTATGTTGCCCATTGTCATCAAGTTCTGCAGAATGTTTGTCCAACATACAGTGCTGCAGATTTAAATTTTGACTGTACTACTGTGGTGCAATGCTAACTTGCTAACACGCCTGATTCATCTTTCATGTTGCACACATGTGGCAAATAAAACAAAATGAATGGTTGCATTTATTCTTCATCATTTGTTACCTCCTGCAAGTTTAGCTCTTTCCTCACCCTATACACAAAACCACCTGGGTGTAGTCGGAAGAAATTTCAGCAAACCTTTAGGGTCATCCAAGTGGAGTCTAATATCTGTGTGCAAACATCCTGGTAATTACTGAATTTATGTCTTAATTTTCTGTTCAGAATAACACTAAAACAAGACTCAGTCCTATAATGTAACATGTCATGTAAATTAGTTTGAAAGGAGGCCTATGTGTGTGTGTGTGTGTGTGGATGAGTGTGTGTTCTTGCAGAGCCTTAGCATTAGGGTTGAAATGAGTAACTTAAATAATGTGATAACAAAAAAGAAGAGTTTGTAATTGGGTCTCCATCTGTGAAGGAAGGGAGTGATAGCTCTGCTTGTCAGCAGACTGTAAACTATACTTTATTTTAATGCTTTGTTGCACTATTGCTTGCATGCAGGCTCAATAATATAAGCTGTTAGTGCTGGTGAAATATAAACGTTATGTTTGTCATGAAAGTTGTGCAGTTTGCACACCATCATCATCATGCAGTTAATGTCCTCAGAATCTCAGCTGTTTAGATACTAATTTCATCTTTGTTTAATCTCAAAGATTTGCCTCGTCAAATGGGCTACTTGTGCTGTTGTCTTTGGCTATGAATCAAAGACCAATGCTGTGTCTGTAATAGGCTTGGCAGCTGTCTTTAATAGGCTTTGTGCGGTGGCTGTGATAAATTAATATATGAGCAGTATATGAGCAAAAATATGAATTTGATTATTGCATTCAGAAAAAGTCTTATGACGTGTGCGCAGTAGTTGTTCTGCATGGGATGGGTTATATTTGCGAAGTTGTGTTTCATAGTTTTTAATTAGAGACCAGTAAATCAGAAGCTCTTGGATTTAACCAAATAGAGGTTTGGTGTAAAATCCTTTTTTGATCAGGAATGAAAGCCATTCGCTTGATCATTTTAGCAGGCCTTTTATTAGTGGATAACACTATTGAGGTTTAAAAACAAAAAATATAAATTTAAAGGTGCTCTAAGCGATGTGACGCGTTTTTAGGACTAAAACATTTGTTGTTACATACAGCAAACATCTCCTCACAATCTGCTAGCTGCCTGTCCCCTGGACACACTGTAAAAAAACGCGGTCTCTGTAGACAGCCCAGGCTCCACAAACGGCTAAAAAACACAGTGGGCAAACCTAGCATAACAAACGAAATGAAACATAACAAACATTGTTCCAGCCGATAAACAACAAGAAGGATTTGGAGGAGGGGTTGGGTGGGGGTTAGCGCACGTGAGTCTTTCAGGAGGCATGGGAGGGAGGGGGAGGAGGGAGCTATCCTCCGTTTTGTTTGACAATACTTCGAACGTCAACAAGAAGTGACATCAAACACAATCGCTTAGAGTGCCTTTAATATGTTTTATTTACTTTATTAAACAAGCATCATTACCAGTCGCCCACCAGGTGATTGGTTAGTAGAAAGGTGTGCAGGTAGCAACAGATATACATGACCATTGCTCACTTGTTCTTAAAGATTAACCCACATAATCATGCACACATACAGAGAGAGAGAGAGAGAGAGAGAGAGAGAGAAACTTTTATTCCAGGTCTAGTCTTGGCCACACTGAGTGATAGTTTGTGAAGCCTACTGTGTGAATATCTGTTTAAGTTTCAAGAAGTTCCCCTAGCTGATTTAGGGTAACCTCAGGGATGTAGTGGTGGCAGCGAGGTCTGTCTGCCTTGAGAGACACCCCATCTGCACCGTGGTAGATAAAGGCAGACAGCTCTGCTCGCTCGCTGAATTTAGCCTCTAATTACGCATGCCATCTCATTTACACGCCTTGGAGAGGAGTGCCTGTGTGGGTGTGAGTGATTGAGAGAGAGAGAGAGAGAGAGAGAGAGAGAGAGGAAAGAGAGCATTCCCACAGGGTTTATATAAATTGGAGTATGGGGACACATGCTCCGGCAGCTGTGTAACATATGACACATGACAGTCAGAGTCTGAGGTTTCTGCTGCTTCAGTCAGACCATGAAAACTTCTAGGGGAAGGAAGGACTTCAGCTGTTAATGAGCAAGAAAACATAGTTTACCGACCTTTTGTTTACATTTACGTTCATATTATGTTTCATGCTATTTAAATGAGAAATACCACAAAAACTAAAGGTGACAGTATAAAATTGCTAAATTAATCTTAGGTTTATAAACATGTTCAACCTGATATCTTAAACTTTTCCTGCTGTCAGAATCAGATGTAACCCCTTGTGCTCTAATGTAAACCAGTCTGTACCGTGACAGGGGCACAGATTGAAACAGGCCTTGACTGGATAGCGTGATCAAAGCGGTCATCAATCGACATTGACCGTAACCTTGAGCTGGAAATTGATATGTGGGACCAGAATCTGGGTTGACTTGGATGGAAAAAAAGAGGTGGGGGTTCCCTGGCTTGTTTTAGTGTCTGTGTTTCGGAGAGGGACACTGTTGTCAGTCCTGCTGTAGCTGTAATGATGAAAGTAGAAGGCATTCCAGACCAATAGCTGGGTATTCTAGTGCATCACTATGCAGGAGTACTCTCAGCTTTTACCCAGACTAACCTCAGGCTAGTTATTTCCCTGTGTTTTTGTGCACATGTGTTTGTCTGTTTATGTCTCGAGTGTTTATATATATGGGTATATAACTATAATGTATTTCATAGATGGATTTATGGATTTTTTAATTATGTGGATGGTTTAAGTGTGGATTAATGTCTATTTTTATGGCTGTGTGCATGTATGTGCATATTTTTTTCCTTTCTGTTGAAAATGTTCGGTGCACAGCTTAAAAAAAAAAAAAAAGAACAGACCTGTTCCAAACAGCCTCTGAGCCTCCTGTAACCATGTGGTCCCTGGCAGAGTAGGGAAATGGGTCTGCCTTAAAACACAAGCATCTGGAAAAGCCATAGCAGCATCTCACCGCAGGTCTGCCTTTCCCATTCTACGTTAGACAGCCGATGGGCTTGCTCTCGGCTGCCCACCCAAGGGAGCGTCTGCAAAGTTTGCGGCCTCCCTCGGCGGGTGCAGGGATCTGAGGATCCGCTCCCTAACCTGGCAACCCGGTGGGACACTGTGTTTCTGGAAACACACACACAGACATAAAGAGAGAGAGGCTCACTGGCAGAATGAAGCATCTGTCCCCGTGGACAGACAAACTGACACACGTAAATGAATGCAAACAAATGCATGTGTTAAAACACACACACACAGGTTTGCGCATTTACCGCCGGGTGCTGGAGGGACTCATATATTTGCGCACCTTTGGATATGAATGTTTACACAGGAATGACACCTTGGAAACACACACACACACAGAAACTTCATTTTAAAAAGCTTATATCTGTAAACACTCAGACCAGAAAATGAACGCTAGTAAGCTAGCTGGTCTTCCTGACCAGTGACTGATGATGATGCCCAGCAGTCAGTGGACTGTAGATTGCTAAAGAGCGGCAGTCATTCTGGAGTACCTGGAATCTGGATGATGCCTGATTGACGACCAGCTCATGCTGAGCCTCTTGAGAATTCCATGCCTGCTCTAATGTGGGCGTGCAGGCCTCTGGCATACCATAATCAGCCTATGTTTAGGTAAAGATCCACCTCTGTCCCTCTCTTCCTTCCTCCCTCCCGCACAACCAGCAAGCCCTCTCAAACTTTCTAAGCATCATGGCCATGGTAGGAATGTGGAGGAGGTTTCTCTCTCACTCTCTCTCTCTCTCTCTCTCTTTCCCCTCTCTCTCATCTCCTTTTTTTTTAATTCCCCCTGGTTTCTTCGTTGTGTAAACACATCGGTTTCACGTCGGTTTTTCATTTGTCGTGTTTTGTGTTTTTATTTATTTCTTCTTGGGACTCACTGGTGTCCCACCCATCCATCGGTTAATCCTCAGTAGGAAGATCCTCAGCAAAAACATGTTTTGTTTTGTGCTCGTTTCTGTGCAGATACCTTGACATGGGTCCATCTGAGCATGCTCCAAACCGCTGTTTGGACACTCTGATCCCCCTCTGAAAGAGGATGTGTTATTCATTAACTGAACCTAATGAATCAGGTTTAATGAGCGCAAAAAAATAAATCATGAATCTTGGAGGCCTGACGCATCACTAATAATTTCAATCTCTGTGTCCCTCTCTCCACCCCTAGCCCGCAAACACTTAGCATGATTTTATGATTGGCTGATTCACACCAGAATCTTTGTGGGTTTAGGGTTGAGGGGTAGTGGGCATTAGGATTCAGTTATGCTCAGTCTCTCATCTGATCATCACTTGTCATCAGTCCTTGTTTTCAGTCTTTGAGTCATTACCCTGACCTCTTTTCTCATCCACTTGATGCATTCCTGAGCTCCACACCCCACCCATGTTTTGTCGTTGTGTCTGGGGCAAAGAGGAGCACAGCATACCAGCCAACCACCAATCCAACTGGCCCCAACCACCGGTCTCGCACCTCAGCCACTGGCCAAACTGTGCTCCTCTTACCCAGCTCCGGCGGTAGGGCGGCTGGAGGTGGAGGTGGAGGAGGGAGCAAGGGGGGTGGTGGTTGGTGGAGTGTCTGCTCCCCAGGCCTATGTTTATCATACCTCGGCCTCCCACATCCTGCCCCAGGGCCACGGGAGATGGACCAGCTCTTCCTGCTTCATGCCGTCCACTCAAGGTCGCCGGACTGGCCCTACACGGCCTACACTGCTAAAAGTCCTATCTGTGGACAGATGGTCCGGAATCAGTATTCCTGTTTTTCTTACCGTCCATCTTTTTCCTTTCATGGCTAAGATAGGATAAGAGAGGATAGGATTCTGATCCTAATTCTAATTCCCATTTCCTTTACTATGTGTGTTTTTGTAATGTTTAGAAAAGATTATTTCTTAAATAATGGCCTTGCTGTCAATGTATGTGAGAAGAGTCAGCTGTCAGTGGAGTGCTTATAGTGCAGACAATGTGGAACTCACACACACACACACACACAACCACACAGACACACACATACTTGAATGCCTGCAGTATATGTACATGCATGCATACAGGCATGAACACATAGACACACACACACACACACACACACACACACACACACACACACTTGGTCATGCATGAGAGAAGGAGCTTGAAGTATCGGAGTTTGACACTGACAAAAGTTTGGGGTTGAGGAGAAGAGTGTTGAGGTGATAATTATCTAAGAAAGATATATGTATGAGTGCCATGTGAAGAGAAAAGAAGCCTTTCAAAAAAGGACCTATATTTCATGTCTGTGCCGGGATGGGAATGGAGTGTCACAGCACTTTCCCAGCAGGAGGTTGATGCTTCCAGTTACACAGAGGGAACATGTCAGTGGGTGGTAGCCACCGGTTCCATGATTCCCACGGACAATCCCCATTGTGTGCCAATTTGCACAAAACCGAGACGCCAATGTCACCATGGCTTTGCTTTCCTGGAAATCCTCACAGAATTTATTTCGCGGTGTTGGTACACAGGAGTCCTGAGCACACCAACCCCAGAACCGACCTTCGTCAATATCAGTCAAAAAAACCTCCAAACCTTAACAGTCAAAAAAGAGTGCAGGAAAGTAGGAAAGCCACTAAATCTCAACAGTGTAACAATTTGCGGCAATGTCTAAGGCTGTTACTTCTGTGTAATCTGTGAAATCCAAACAGGTTATAATAAGTCAGAGAAGTTTCATAGAGAGATGGGAGGTTGCAGTGCATTGTTACCACACAAATCTATTTCTGAACCTATTATTGTCTTTGACTTGCAGAGTGCCTGAACTGCACCAGCTATGCAGCCTTCAATGACAGACTGAGGCTGATTGAGAACAAGGTATTCAATTCAATTTTATTTATATAGCGCATTTTTACAAAAGGCATGTCACAAAGCGCTTAACACAAGAGGCCAAATGAGCAACAGGGGCAAGGAAAAATTCCCTAGCAGCGTTTTTTGTTTTTACTTGTTATGGTAAAGGAAGAAACCTTGGGCAGTTCCGGCTCAATACCAGTTCTTAACCTGGTAGGAGCAATAAAATCTGTTTCTAGTAGTGGTTGACTCCAGCTGTGAGGGAGGCCTGATGTATTTGTGATGACTGAACTCTGAGTTGGGTGTAGCTGTTACTAATGTGATGTCGATGTGATGGGATGTCTTGTTCTATGCCTGAGGACGATCTGAGTAAGAGTTTAAGGGGTGTCCCAATTCGTAGGGGTTGACTTTCAAACCCTACCCCTTGTTGCTCTGCTTCAACGGGCAAGGGGAAGGGGTAGGGGAAGGGGTAGGGGTAGAAATTAGAAATGGGATTGGCCCTTTGTGTGATGCTGGGTCGAAGTGTGTTTTGCTGTGAAAGTATCACTTTGTAGGGGCTTTTGTGAGGCTCTTCTGTCTAAGGATTTTGTGTGGGTTCTCTGTGTCATCTCTGACTGAGTGGTACATCTGTGGTTTATTGACTCAAATTGCTCTGTGCTGGGAAATGTCTATGTCCCTCCCTGCAGGTCTTGTTGTTTGAGGAACAGGGACCCTCCCCAGCACAACCTGTCCCCCGCTCCCCAGAGGTCTCGTCTGGGAACGAGGTGGGCTCCCTTAACCCCACCCCCAATCCACTCTACAGAGGCCCGCCAGGTGAGACTGCTCTTCACCATTTCAGTCCCTGGTGATGAGGATGATGATGATGCCCTGTATGAATTCCTGTATAAAAAATAATGAATGAAATCCTGTAATTGTATAAGTTTACTTTAGACACATTTTTGTCTGTGATGAAAGTATTGTGCTCTATTGCATCACAGTGTATGTATGGCTCGAAATAAAATAAAATAAAATGATGATGATCCACTTCTAAAGGAGGCATAAAGCTGATTTGGGAGAGCTGTTAACAACACTGAGGCTGCCATTGGCTTTGTTGCTGACCTTGTCAGCCAGCCTGTCAGCCCGGAGTGTGCAAACTGTTACATGCCCAGTCAAATTTCACTACAGTTATACCTCAACCAGGCCATTGAAAGGGCCTATTTCATCACAGCCATTTGTCCAATAATTTGCAGGTTAAGAACTGGTATTATTAATGACTTCCAATAAGGATCTGATCTGAATCAGAAGTGTGTTGGCTGCCATTAATAACACCAGTGCTTACTTTGTGACTTCTTGGAAAAATGGCTGCCCTAAAATGGGCTTATTGGGTTTCAAAGCAGAAGAATTTATTTGAAAGTTGTGTTTGAACAGTTGTGTCTGTCTGACTTAGTTCAGCCACAAGAAATCTGATTTAGAATGTAGTGCTTTTTAAAAGTCTGGTTTTAACTCAATGTTAACTGGTTTTAACAGGATAATTAAATTTTCTCTTATGTGTAAAGTCTAGCCACACAGACGGCTGTGGCTAATTCAGTTGCTCACAGCTTTGGCACATAGCATTAGCTCCTCTCCCTGGTGCTGTGTTCCTCCAGGTCCCCGTGGAGCTCCAGGCCCAGCTGGGCCCCCTGGAGCTGTTGGACCCACGGGAGAATTGGGGCTCGCAGGGCACCCTGGCCCAATGGGACCTCCAGGTAGGGACATCCATATACCCCCCAGACACACATACATACACATACATAGCCCGAGCCCAAGTTCTGTTTCACATCATTTTGCAAGTTTGTTACTTAGTGTGCATTTTTTTGTTAGGATTCTGTTCCAAGGTAAACAGGTTGATTTTCCAGACCACATCAGAACTGATGACATGTCTGTACTCAGTAATGTGAGGCAAGTGGTTGCCAGATGACTTAATCTAAATAAATTATCTGTCAAGAGAGTGGTATTCCTGTCTTTGTTTCTTCCCAAGGGGCTCCAGGCCCACGTGGTTACCCAGGTGAGAGAGGCCTTCCTGGGCCGCCTGGGCCTCCAGGGCCTGCCCCAGCCACTCCACAGCTACGGGGGGATGTGTTTACCCTCAGCACCAGAGAAAAATGTGAGTTGACATTCAACGCATCCTCTCATCTCTCTCTCTCTCTCTCTCTCCCTCCCCCCCCTCTCTCTCCCTCTCTCTCTCTTCTCTCTTCCTCTCTCTCTTCTCTCTCTCTTTCCCCTGACTCTTTTACACTGCCGAATATCCCATAGTTTTTCCCCAGATTTAAATGTACACCGATACCATTCACACTCACTGTCAAGGGGTCAGTTGTCCGACCCAGGATTGCAAGGTGACGGTGGGCCTTAGTGGTGACGTATCACGAGTGCAATCCTTCACACCATCCAGTGCCATCTTCAGTAGGCCTTACCTGGGCCAGCATTATTGGTAAGCAATGAGATCTGTGCCAGAGTAGGCAGTGTGCAAAAAAGTGTATATCTACTGTATAATATAAATACTGTATGTAACTATAACAGGCTACAGCAGTGTAGTCAAAAAGGGAGGTGTTGTCCAAACGACAAAGTTTCACAAAGCTTCCCAAATGTTTTATGTCCCAAGTGTTTGGAAAGTATTCCGATGCATTTGATGAGGAAAGCAGCAAATGCCTTCAACAGTGTTATCACCCTCTCACAACTCGCATCTTAATTTTTGCCTTTGCCCAATTTTCCAAATAATGACCTTTGCCTTTGAACAGCCTTATCTCTGTAGTTAGTTGGTCAGTGGCTAATCTATCATTAGAGCCATTTTGTGCTCCTTATACAATAAAGTGACCAAGACCAAGACTATAGATATCAGCTGGAGCATTTACATCTGGTGCATGGATTTACGCCCAGTGTTGCATCTTACCTCATGTTACACAGTGCCTCTAGACAACAACAAAGAGTAAAAAGGGATTCTCTTATTTTCTCTCTCTCTCTCTCTTTCCCTCTCTTTCTCTCTCTCTCTGTGGGTGTGTGTGTGTGCGTGTGTGTGTGTGTGTGAGAGAGAGAGAGAGAGAGAGAGAGAGAGAGTGAGAGAGGGAGACAATGTGTCTGTCTCTTTCTATGTTTCTCAGTTACCCATCACATAAATCTATCATAACCACTATACAGTGGCTTGCAAAAGTATTCGGCCCCCTTGAACTTTTCCACATTTTGTCATACTACAGCCACAAACATTAATCAATTTTATTGGAATTCCACATGAAAGACCAAATCAAAGTGGTGTACACTTGAGAAGTGGAACAAAAATCATACATGATTCCAAACATTTTTTACAAATAAATAACTGCAAAGTGAGGTGTGCATAATTATTCAGCCCCCTGAGTCAATACTTTGTAGAACCTCCTTTTGCTGCTATTACAGCTGCCAGTCTTTTAGGGTATGTCTCTACCAGCTTTGCACATCTAGAGACTGAAATTCTTGCCCATTCTTCTTTGCAAAACAGCTCCAGCTCAGTCAGATTAGATGGGCACCGTTTGTGAACAGCAGTTTTCAGATCTTGCCACAGATTCTCAATTGGATTTAGATCTGGACTTTGACTGGGCCATACTAACACATGGATATGTTTTGTTTTAAACCATTCCATTGTTGCCCTGGCTTTATGTTTAGGGTCGTTGTCCTGCTGGAAGGTGAACCTCTGACCCAGTCTCAAGTCTTTTGCAGACTCCAGGAGGTTTTCTTCTAAGATTGCCCTGTATTTGGCTCCATCCATCTTCCCATCAACTCTGACCAGCTTCCCTGTCCCTGCTGAAGAGAAGCACCCCCAGAACATGATGCTGCCTCCACCATGTTTGACAGTGGGGATGGTGTGTTCAGAGTGATGTGCAGTGTTAGTTTTCCTCCACACATAGCGTTTTGCATTTTGGCCAAAAAGTTCCATTTTGGTCTCATCTGACCAGAGCACCTTCTTCCACATGTTTGCTGTGTCCCCCACATGGCTTGTGGCAAACTGCAAACGGGACTTCTTATGGTTTGCTTTTAACAATGGCTTTCTTCTTGCCACTCTTCCATAAAGGCCAACTTTGTGCAGTGTACGACTAATAGTTGTCCTATGAACAGATTCCCCCACCTGAGCTGTAGATCTCTGCAGCTCCTCCAGAGTCGCCATGGGCCTCTTGGCTGCATTTCTGATCAGCGCTCTTCTTGTTCGGCCTGTGAGCTTAGGTGGACGGCTTGTCTTGGTAGGTTTACAGTTGTCCCATACTCCTTCCATTTCTGAATGACTGCTTGAACCGTGCTCCGTGGGATGTTCAAAGCTTTGGAAATCGTTTTGTATCCTAAGCCTGCTTTAAATTTCTCAATAACTTTATCTCTGACCTGTCTGGTGTGTTCTTTGGACTTCATGGTCCTATTCTCTTAGACAACCTCTGAGGCCGTCACAGAGCAGCTGTATTTGTACTGACATTAGATTACACACAGGTATACTCTATTTAGTCATTAGCACTCATCAGGCAATGTCTGTGGTCAACTGACTGCACTCAGACCAAAAGGGGCTGAATAATTATGCACACCCCACTTTGCAGTTATTTATTTGTAAAAAATGTTTGGAATCATGTATCATTTTCGTTCCATTCTCAAATGTACACCACTTTGTATTGGTCTTTCACGTGGAATTCCAATAAAATTGATTCATGTTTGTGGCTGTAATGTGACAAAATGTGGAAAAGTTCAAGGGGGCCGAATACTTTTGCAAGCCACTGTATATACTGTACAGTTCATGTTCTGGTTTTTTTTCCAGTTGACTTTCAAGTCAGACTCAGACTTAGACCACATCTGCTGTTAACACATTGTTTTCCTTAGGTGTCTTCCGAGTCCCAGTCATTCAGACATATACACTGTAAAAAAAAATGCCCTGCACCACCATATTGTATGTATCAAAAGCAGAAAGTAGAAAGACTGTTACATGTGAATTACAGTACAGTGCAAGAGCATTCTTCACTCTAATCTGGATTCAAAATCACACTTATTAGCTTTGCCGCTGACAAAATGCTCAGTGTGCAATCTTTCATTTACTAAAAAAAAAAAAAACAGAGTGCAAACAATGAGACCAAAATACCCTGAGACGGTCGTCCATATGGAAAGCTTCTTTGGGAGCCAGGCAGCGTCCCCAGTCAACCCTTCCTGCTTAATGAAGCAGCTTGTCCTCCTGCCTCGTCTTCCCCTTCCTGCAGCCCTCACCGGCAGTCTGCCTGACTCTAATGGACTAAAAGCTGAGGATCATTAAACATTCATCAAGATAAAGCACACACACACACACACACACACACGTATGAACACTTAGCTATCCCCACACACATACAGTACATATATTATACTGTGTGTACATACTCACATACTCATACACTCTCTCTCTCTCTCTCACACACACACACACACACACACAGGCATTTCAAAGCAGGGGGATTACATATGGAAAGCGGGAAACGAGTTCACCCCCCCCCCCCCCCCCCCCTTACCCAACCGTCCCCATCCTCCCCATCTGTTCACCCTCCCAGCGGTCTTGTTTGCTGTGCCTTGGCCGCTACTCAGGACTGGCAGGAGTAGGGTCTCTCTCTCTCTCTCTCTCTCACACACACACACACACACACACACACATACAAACATACACACACACACACACGCACACACACACAAACACACACATACTGTATACATACACACACCACACACACATACACACACAAACACACACATCAGACACACATACACCGGTGCTGTCTCTGTTGATCTACCTCTTTCTCTCTCTCCCTCTCATGTAGCAGCTGATCCTTCAGTAGGGACAGCTACAGCTGTGGCCATCACCTCTTTGCCAAAACTCAGTCAGGGGCTGAGGACAAACCTACCTGACTCAGCTTCCTACAAACACACACATGCACGCGCACACACACACACACACACACACACACACACACACACACATGCCACCACCACCCCCCACCCCCCCTCAACCCCCCGGTCTGAACGGATAATCAGATATTCACACAGCAGGAGGTGAAGAGTTCAGAGGAAACGGCACACACATGCTCCTCATTGACACACTCATTCCCTTTGATCCTTTTACTTTAAATACATTTACTCAGTCACTTCGTGAATGCTTTCAGTTGTGTCTCGAGGTTATGTGCGCTGGCCTTGTTTTTGTTTTTAATTATTTTTCGGCAAACGGGGTGGTGGTAGGGGGGAGGCTTTGGAAATAAGCTGGACCATTCACCTCAGCCTGACTAGAAGCATGAGATTATTAAACATGATTCTGTGTATACACACAGTGGAATAGGAGTTCTGGTAAAAACAAGGCCTGGATCTTAAAAAAGAAAAATCAATGGAACGGACTCGTCTGTCATTCCATTGCATAGGTGTTCAGTCAACCTTAACAGCGTTTTGTGTACACTACCTCCCTCACACCACTAGATGGCAGCAAAGCCTAAAGTCTGCCGTGTCTTGGCAGCTCAGTGGAGCAGCACGTAATGACTTCTGTTCTCTAGGCTTCCGTGGGCTGTTTTTGTTTAAACAGCTCCGTCAGGCTGGTTTTGTTTAAGAGCTGGGCCCGGGCCTTTGGCTCTGTGCTCTACATCAGGCCCAATTTGTCAGCTGTCTGCGCGGCGGGCCGGAGCTGTTCGGCATGAGCCCCCGCCACTGCTGCCTCTGCCGTCGCCACGTGCCAAGAACCTGCTGAATGCCGATGACCAAAGAGCGAGCCTCAAATAAAAACTTTCCCAAATCGAAAGGCTCACATCACGATTGGATGCTGACAGACAGGGTGGTCTCCGGCGGAGGCTCCAGAGAAAGGAGGGGAGGGGGGGTGCTCTCTAGCCGCTGCGCTCTGATTCCTCCTAGTGGAAAAAGCCTGAACTGACGCTTGTAAAGACTGGACACAAGCCTACTAAAACCACAGGAGAACTGGGCTCAAACTGAATCACACACTGGACTGGATTGAATCAAAGCACACAGACACCCATTCCAATGCGAAATCTGTCATGTGTACAGAAGCATAATCAATACAATTTGCAAACATAAAACATCTGAATGTGGCTCTTAGGAGTTGTGATGTAGTGTAGTGTAGTGACACAGGTAACAGTAACAACTGACAGAATGTCAGGTCGGCAGGTCAGCAGTTACTTTAAACCCTGCAGTAAGTTACCTAGTTTAGACACTTTATACTGTAGTTCTGCATGCAAATGCCCACGGCTAGGTTTGAGGCTCAGACTAAAGCTCTGTGTCACATTTGAACATCTTCACAAGCAATCCACATATGCTGAGACCTTGTTTATTTAGCTTCATTAATAAAATTAGTAAAACCTGTTACTACTCACTGCTTCAGGAATGGCTATTGTGGGGGGGAAAAAAACATTATGTCCCAGAATGCAACTGTCCACCAAAACGCAAATATCCTCTTTAAAACTCCTCAGATGTTTGCCTATATTTGGGGTAATTCTGTAGCTAAAACATTACTCCAACTGTGTTTTATATTCACTGACTGAGACCAGAGTGGCGGTATTTAACTACCGTGATAAAGAAGCCCACACATTATTAGAAAACCATCCCCTGGTCCTTCCCTGAAATTGATCCTTCTTGGTCATTCAAATGATGATCGGTCATATCATGATTTTTTCATGAGCTGTGCAACCTTATTGTTACGCTAAGCACATGACCCATCTGATCTTTTAGATGTGTTTAAGTAAAGATGGAATGTTTAATATTGGTTATACATTTATATAGAGAGCAATTGTTGCTGAAGTTTTCATTCTCTGTAGGTCAAGATATTAGGTCACCTTACTAAAGTAATCATTGATTAGTCATTTTTCTAGCAATTACAAAAAAATACATATATTTTTTTAGATTATTTTCATGATAGAATGTGACAGTTATGTGTGACGTTATGTGACTCAGTTCATTCTTATTGTCTTGCATACAA
>JAGFZM010001665.1:45970-77195 GCA_017657215.1 Limnothrissa miodon | reverse complement strand
TATTGTCTTGCATACAACAATAAATGTATTGGAGTGGGGGCAATCCGTACACAAGACCCTATTTATTTAGCTTGTCTTTGGCAATCTATAAATGAGACCCTAGCTTGTGTTTAGCAACCCGTGTACGAGAGCCTATCGATTTAGCCTGTGTCTAGCAATCTGTGTTAGCAGGGGCCTGTCCGTTTAGCTTGTGTGCCCCTTCAATGGAATGGATCTTGGGATGAAGTACAATGACGTGCACAGGTTTTACTAACAACATTGATTAAGATGCCAATTTGGATGCACTGATTAAACTAAAGCTTCATTAATGTAATAACCTGTAAAACCTGTTACTACTCACTGCTTCATGAACAGCAATTGTGGAAAAAAAAACATTGTGTCCCAGAATGCATCTGTCCACAAAAAGTTAAAATGCAAATATCCTCTTTAAAACTCCTCAGATGTTTGCCTATATTTGGGGTAATTCTGTAGCTAAAACATTACTCCCACTGTGTTTTATATGCACTGAGACCAGTGTGGAGGTTTTTAACTACCATGATAAAGAAGCCTAGACAAAATTAGAAAACCATCCCCTGGTCCTTCTCTGAAACTGATCCTTCTTGGTCATTCAAATGATGATTGGTCAAATCATGAGCTTTTTATGAACTGTGCAACCTTATTGTTATGCTAAGCACATGACCTGTCTGATCTATTCATTGTGGAAAATTAAGGATGAAATGTTTAATATATGTCATGTTGTTAGGTAATGGGAAGTATTTGCCAGTTTTGTCATTGTCTTAAAATCAATGGTATTATGTAATCTTGTCAAAGTAATATTTTTTTTAATTTATAAAAAGTATGTGACTTCATTCTTATTGTCTTGCATATAACAATAAATATGTTGGAGTGTTTAGAATATATTCATATAAATAGTCTATGTTGATATGTTTAAAGCACTTAGATATACTGGGGCTTGTGTCTGATGACCACTAGCTTTTTGCTCATTGGTTCACCGGCTGTTTGGAAAATGCCTTATGTGGTGATAGAATGGAAAGCTGCTGGCAGACCCGCAGAGAACTGACGAGCAAACCCTTGTAGCAAGGCCTTCGATTTACTGCCCAGTGGCCATAGGTTTATGTTCATTCATTCATTCATTCATTCATTCATTCATCAATCAACAATCATTGTTTACCTTTTGTTCTGTTTGGCATAGATGAGGACTCTCCACTGTCTAGCTATCAAAACCTCAGGGCAACACCAGGCCGTCCCGGCCCTCCTGGCCCACCAGGTGAGAGAGGTCACTTTTAATCTTTTCTTACCTTGTCCACCTCTAACACCCAACACAACACACCCATATGGAAGGGATCTCTTAAAACATATATCACCCCAACTTGTACCTCGAATGGTAGACTTGCGTAAGGAAGGACCATAATTTATATAATTGCATGGGCAGGTTTAAACTGACATGGCACACTGGAGCTCAGTGGAAGCTTCTGTTACTCCCTGTTTAAACCATGGTGCTTACTGTGATCACAGATTTAATTTTTTGAGATCAAAAGTAATGAAGAATTTATGCTCTTAAAATGTGAGAGTCACTTTAGGTAGGTGCATCTACCAAATGAGGTAATTAAAATTTAAATTTCAGCTACCATGTAATCACAGTTTGCACATGCTTTGTATTTGTGGACCTCCTTTGAGATTATAGCTACAATTCTTCCATTTATAAAGTCCATTTATATTTTAGGAGTTTAAATTTGGGAATATTGTCAAAACCCAAGTCTCTGGGACATGGTGCATTGCCTGTCATTTGCTTTTTCTGAAATCTTATTTTATTATTATTAACTGTTTGTGTATTGACTTTGATCTTGACAAGTAAAATCAATCATTACAATAAAATGCTATCACTGTGCAGTATAACTTTTTTGGAACCAGCCATTGTCTACACTGCACACCGAGTATCCTTCTGCTTGTATGTGATACATTGCTTTATTCTTTATTATGTGATATTTTGCTAGATGCTATGTTTTTGTTTGCCTGTCTTTGTGCAAGATAACTTGAAAAGTGCTGTATTTTGTCCATCATTTAATGGTGGGTCAAAAGTGGGTGGTTGGACAAAGAAGAGATTAGTGAATTTTAGTGCTGATCCGGAACACCATCTGAAATTCTGTCTTACCCAGTATGACTTTTAAGGCTTGTGGAGTGCCCACTTTTGAAACCAATTCAAGAAGGTTGTGTTAAGTGTTAAGATAAATTCTGTGACCTGTTTGAAGATGGTACTTTCAGTAGCTTTAGAAAGTATTGGAAGAAGACATAGGTCAGTAGTTCTCCACTTCAGTGTTTTTTTTTCAGCAGTGGTGTTACCTGAACTTGTTTGAAGGTAGTGGGAAATCTGTTCCTCTGCTCTGTGGATGTGAATCATTGAAGCATTGATCACATGTGTAGTTTCTGTCACAATGGTAGAAGCTATGCAGAGTGATGGTTGGAATATAATCCAGTGGACAAGAAGTAGGGCGGCTGCCTGTAAGAAGCTTTGACACTGCTTCATCTGAGAGGTGCTCATCTGTACATCTGAAAGAGGTGAATAAAGGGAAAAAAAGCTGTCAGTTTTGTGAGGAAGAGGTCTGTGTAGGTGGGTGAGAAAACTTGATACTAATTGCTGTAACTTTGTCAGAAAGAAATGCAGCAAAAGTGTCCGTCGTAAAGTTCAGTAGGACTTGCAGGACATGGAGGGTTTTGGTAGAAATCTGAAAGTGGAAAACAGTCTCTGAGTGTCAAGAAGGTGATTTTTGTCCTAGTGTTTTTCATTTTAGCAGAAGCAACACTGGGTGAGAAGAATAATAGCAGTGGCTAGAATTGTGACAGAACTGATGGGTTAATAGTTTTGGGCCATTTCCTTCTCAGTTGCTCTGAGGTTAAGAGAAGGGAGTCATTCAGCCATGTGTGTGAGTGAGTGAGTGGCTCGAGCATGTCTGGTAGACAGAGCACACACACACAATCCGAAACAAGAGCTTAGTCAAGGCGAGAGCGACTCTGTGGCATCATTAAGCTCAAGAGGAGAGAAAGTGCTGGAAGGTGAAAGAGCAGAGGCCACAAGGGAGGGAGATTACAGAGATGGCGACGAAAGGGAGTAGGCTCTGAGGGTAACTGGGGGAGACTCACATTGAACTGAATAAAATGAAGGTGTCGAGGTGCAGCCGTCAGTGTATTTGTGACACATTGTCTAGCAAGATTGAGATCAAGCTCTTTGCCAGCTTTGTGAATTCGAGGCTTGCACGCCTGCTGTAGCTCAAGGATGTGCTATGTCAATGTCCCTCTGAAGCTAACATATATATATCTTTCACCTTGATAGGTCGCCCAGGACCAGCTGGGCCACCTGGATCGCCTGGACTTCCGGGTCTAAATGTGAGTACAACAGCCTTGTCCTTCAGTTAATTTAAGCTCTCTGAAAACACACACACTCAAATAAGCAAGGGGAAAACAGGTTGTTTGGCTTGTCTGTATCATCCGGATATTCTACAGCTACAAAGACCAACACAAGACAAACAAGAATGGAATATTTATTTGGCTATCAGCTTTCCGCAGAACTATTTTATTTGGAAAGTTCTTTGTAATTTCCTTGTAGAAAGTTTCATCGAGCATACAGCGGACACAATAAAGCACAAAGTCACTGGACCCCTTAGGTTTTCATTTTCTCCTCCACTTGTAAGGGCCAACACATGGGCGACTCACCAGCACATACCTGGAGGTGTTGCAGCTCAACCTCAGTCTCCAGCTGAAAACCACTTCGCAGCTCCAGTAGACTGATTGGTTAAGTAGCTTGCTGAAGGGCACGGGGCAGGGGGTTGACAAGGAGGATGAAGAGAGCCTCCCCAACCCCCTTCCTCCTCTTGCTCCCCGTCCAGATTCCAAGCAGGTCTATGAATCATAGAGGTGAAGTTCTGGACACAGGGGTCATTGTTTTAGCTGCTGTAGGCCAGCTGAGGGTCTCGCTCATGACCCCCATAGAGATGACTGACTACAATGCAGGAGAGACTCCCAGGCATGGTTTGACAAAGGGGCCTGCGCTTGATTTACTGTTGACATGATTGAGGGGGGAATCATTGGAGGTTTATTTGTGAACTTGTTCCAATGACCTTGAGTGGCACATGTGTTGTATGCACAGATCCTTCCCTTTACAGACATCAGACACTGAAGTTTATTCTCCTGCGGCAGATCCCTCTCTCTCTCTCTCTCTCTCTCTCTCTCTTGCCTGAGGTCATCCCCATTGAACTTGTTCAGTGAACTATTTCCTTTGAATGAGTTCATTGCCTCAGACACAATGGCTAAATCTCAACATCCACCCTTAGCCCTAGGCACTGAACCCTTAAAGTGTGAACCTGCTCCATGATTGGCTGATTAAGGACAGATAGGTGTTTGAGGGCTTAGGGCTCAGAGTTAGGTGAGGCATTGGGATTCAGAAACTTTTAGTTTAGTTTATAACTGTGTCCTCTCTTTTCTGTTCCGAGTGGGTTTCCTAAGCTGCTCAACTGTCATTTGATATTAAACGTTTCAGGCTGAAGCAGGGCCTGCTGGGAAACCTGGGGAACAAGGACCTAAGGGAGACCCTGGTGAGAGGGTGAGTAAGGTCACACACACACACACTTCACCTACTCAGTATGCAGAGGTGTGTTTAAATATGTCTCTAGTTTCCCACAAATGTTCAAACCATTGATATACAATAGGAGCATGTAGGGAGCTCGACAAAATGTTACCGTTCAGAATTACCATTCAAATTGAACTGTTCAAAGAAAATGTGATGGTTTTTGTGAAGGTTTGCTTGTTTAATACATTTAACACACCCCTGGTGTTCTAAGCCACAAACCACACATTCAGGCCATGTGTTGAAGGAGAAATCCAGTGTGAATCAATCCATAGCCCTGTTGTTAGTGCTGGGTAGGGCACCAAAAGTCATCTAATTCCGTACATACTTTAGAGTTCACTTGACAGCTTTTGCCATTTAAAAATGCACAAATATGTCCTTATTAAGCGTTTTCATTTGTATTAAATTACCCTCATACTGTACACACCACACTAAACCTATAACACACACACACACACACACACACACACACACACAGAGCTACAGATACTTTGGTCTTTGGCCAACAGCAACAGCCCAGGACATTTGACTGCATAACAAAAATGTACTACTTTCAAGACATACATAACGTTAAGATTCTGCTAGCGTAGCCCATGATTTTATGCATTTATGGAGGCTAAAGGACACTAAAGCATTAAAATAAAGCACAGCATACTGTCTGCTAACCAGCTAGTCTGTCGCTTTTTCCTCAGGTGTAGCCTTAATCTCTTAATCATTTCCAATTAATAGAAAGCAATTTCACCCTGGTATAATAAAGAATATATTTTCTTTTCATTTATGCCCCCAAAGTGACGCCTATAGAGAGTGACAGGTCCTTGGCTGTTTATTTTAGGGGTCATTGTTTTACCATAGGCATGCTTTATTAATGTATATTATGTATGTATGCTATGAATGTGTGCATAAATGCATAATTATAAAAACTGCTAAAAGCCTGCATTTTTGTCTGTCAAGGGTATTCCTGGATTCAGTGGAAAGATGGGTTTTCCAGTAAGTAATTGATTTCACCCCCAATTCACACAGATATTAGTACCTAATGAGAGATGTATAGATTTATTGATCTGTGTGTGTGTGTGTGTGTGTGTGTGTGTGTGTGTGTTATAGGGTTCTCCAGGGCCTAAAGGAGAACCAGGGGACCCTCATCCAGAGGTCTGAACCACTTACATAGACACTTACTAGAACTACAATTCCTCCAAAGACTAGATTGATTAGATTGATATTAAAGTTTATAATGACAAATTATGAAAAAAAAGAAAAAATTGTGTGATCTCATATTGTGCTCTCTCTCTCTCTCTCTCTCTCTCTCTCTCTCTCTCTCTCTCTCTCTATCTATCTATCTCTCTCTGTCCTAGGCTGAGGGGATGCAGCAGCTTAGGGAGGCTCTGAAGATTCTGGCAGAGAGGGTTCTGATTCTGGAACACATGATTGGCATCCATGGTGAGCATGGACTCTTGGTGCTAAGCACCGAATAATCTGCACTGATTACCTGCAGAAGCAGAGAGGGGGCAGCAATCAGAGATTAATAAGTAGTAGGACACACAAAAAACATCCTGGTTTTGATTATGTGATTTTACATTTAGGCTGCCTTTTGGTGACAACGCTTTAGTGGACCAATCAATCAACCCTTTTTTTGTTTTCTAAAGATTATGCTGTGCCAATATGGTTTTAAATTAAGGAGAATTACAAGGTTTGTGTAAAAAGTAAGTTAGAGCTTCTCCTGCTTGTCACTCCCCCCATACTTTTCCTATTTGTTTAACTTTCATTCTCCCTTTCTACTTTGTTTCTTCCCTCTCTCCCAATCTCTCATTCTCTCTCTCTATACCTTTTTCAATTCATCTTTTTTCCCCTCTCTCCCTCCCACTCACTGTCTTGGACCTGTCCCCCCTGTTCCCCTCTGCGCTCTCTCTCTCTCTCTCTCTCTCTCTCTCTCTCTCTCTCTCTCTCCTGCTAAGATGGCCTGACAGAGCTGGGCTCTGGCCTTGATCTCCTGTCCAACCTCATGCCAACCGTAGAGACACTCAGGAATAATGGAGGCCTAGCTGGCCTGCTGTTCCCTCGGGCCACAGGAGAGGAGGAGCGACCAATCAAAGATGAGAGAGTGAGGAGGGGAGGGAAACGCTGAACCACTCCACCCCACCCCCCTCACACACACACACCTCAAAGTTACAGTGGGTTTGGGATCAACCCTGGCACTGGGCATGGGTGGATATCTTGGAAGGTACCAAGATGGAAACTATGGGGGGAGGACTCGAAGGATTTATAATCTGTGACAACAATTTTAATCAGGTTGTTTATTTTCGTAATTATTATTGCATTTTTTATAATTGTTGCAATGTTGTTTAGTGGTGATCAAACATACCATGTTGACAAACCCCTAAGATTTGTCCAAAGCACTGAGATTTTGTCTGAGGAATCTCAAGTGTTTTGCCAACACTGTTTACAAAGTGGGGAGATTTTTCTGTGCAGAAGGAGGTACTTTCACATTCTGTCCTTGTTTACTGATGTGTAGGTGGAATCAAGTTTCAGGTTTCTCTGATTTGATAAATATGCACAAAAAATAAACATTTGTGTATAAAGCGTAGATGTTTATTTATTCATGAAACATAACATTATCCGCATATGGAATTTCTAAAAGCTAGATTTTGATACACTTACTGTGCTGACTCAGTCCGAAAATCAAAAAATGCTGTTGTAGCGTAAAATCCACCTATTTGTATGCTTGCTTTGCTATGAGTAAGTACTATCAACAAGCTTCCAGAAATTTCTGGGAAAGCAAACTCAGTGTGACACACCTGCAATTTAAATAAGGGGTACATTTTCCTGCCAAATAAAGAGCCCTCCAAAGAGCACTCCAAATCTAAAAATGTAACATGGTGTCAGTATTACTGGACAAACATTAACCTCAACTGTTCATAAAGAGTGTGAGTGTGTTTGGCTACAGCCATTCACAGGCTGTGTTTAACTTATTCTCTTCATAGCTGTGGTGTGTGAGTGTTATGTTTTTTTTTTATAGACAACAGACAAATAATGTTTGTCTTGGCCTTTGACTCTCCCATATGAGCCCTTAAGGCAGACACACCTAACCATTCTGTCCCCAAAGCACCCCTTGAACTTGGCACTACTTGTGTCATCCAAACAGAATGCTGTCATTTGTTTTTCTTTGGTAAGATAATCCGGAATCCTGTTGAAGTCACGTTGACCTTGGCATCACCGCTCCTTCCCTCACAGATAAGTGGATATACCATAATTATTTTCCTGCACCTGCTGAAAACCCGAACCGACGTTTTGCAGCACCCTGTTTTGCTATAAATAGTCAGGCTGAGATGAAGTGCGGCCGGAAGAATTTCTTTCTTTTCTTTCTATCCCTCTCTCCCCCTTTTGCTCCTTCTCTCTCTTTCTCTCTCTCTCTCTTCCTCTTCCTCTCTCGCTCAGTGCCTGTCAACTCTGCTCTAGCCCTGTGTGTTATGTTGGGGTTGGAGCCCTGCCAGCAGCCAGGCGCTTGTGTTTATTATTGCAGGCGAGCTGTTAAACCTCCGCGCAGCAGCACACCTTCCTCACCCACTCTGCCATCACCATGCTAACACACACACATTCTCAGACACACACACACACACACATGTGCGCGCACACACAAATACACACGTGCGCGCACACACACACACACATATACACGCACACAGAGCATTTGTGTTTGTGTTGAATTGGAGCCATTGGCTTCGAGACAAAGCAAATAATTGAAATCACTCTTCAGATGGACGTCTCCATTGACAGAAAGTGTGCCATACTGTCAGCAGCCCATGAAGGTTTCTTTAGAGATTGTTTGAAAGTTTCAGTTGTACTCTGAAGGTAGGTGGTCATCTGTCATAAGTAATGATGTCTTTGAGCATTTGTTTGAAACACCAGTTTTATTGTGTGGGAATGGGGTTGATGGTGTGTGGTGATGGGCTGGGGATGGTAGTCTGTGGGTGTTTACTCTTGCTCCTTGTCCTCTCCATGGGTGATGACGTAGCACAAGTTCTTGTAGTCCAGGTTTCCAGCAACATCCAGGGGGAAGTTTTCAAACATTTGAGTTACCTGTATAAGAAAAATCTTATACATTTTTATATATACTTCACCATACAAGCAATTCCCTTACTTCTGAGAAATGTTATAAATTGTTTGTTGTTTGAAATCACCAAGTGATGTCAGTAGGAAAAAGAACAACAAAATCATACACAGAAAACATTTGTTTTCTGTTCATTATTATCTATATTGTCTTAAATGTTCTGGTTCCTTATCCCACAGACAGGGGTGTAGCACAAAATTCTGGGCCTTATGCACAAGCCATGGCCATGCCATTTTAAATCTTTAAATTGTGTTAATATTTATATTTATTTAAAATAAAATTCCTTAAAGTCACACCCCACTTGGGGTCCTGGTAACTCAGTTCCCTATTTACCCCACAACAGTGTCCCTGCTCAAGTAACCTTGAACAACTTGGCTATTGATTGACTCACAACAGAGCTCACTAAATTTAGCCCAACAAACTCAGCAAACATCACATAAATGGTATACATTAAAGTGTCCTCTGTGTCAAATAGAGAGTCAGACCTCAGCTTCTGTGAACTTGTCAGCTTGAGACATCAGGAAGTACTTGATTCTATTGAAGAATAGACACACAAACAGAAAACAAATGGACTAATTTTGTAGCCTCCCTATCATCACAAATTCAGTTATGAAAGTAATTACTTTGAGTTTCCAGACAGGAAATAGGCTACTTACTCATCTCCTTTGAGTATACCGGTGCCCTCTGGATCAAAGATCTTAAATGCGTTAAGAATGGTCTCCTCTGGATCTGTGCCTGGAAGAACAGATCATCTTTGTCAATATATGGACTGGATAACCCCAAGTAACCCTCTCAGATGCAGGGCAGCAGATGGTTTTGATTGTAAGGAATTGGCTGTTTGGCTGTTGGTGTTACCAGGTCTTTGGGGACTAAAGAAGAAGTCTGTCTCTTTCCGTTTCCTTCTCTCTCTCTCTCTCTCTCTCTCTCTCTGACACACATCTTGATATTTCCTCTCATATTTATTTAACCCCCCTCACACACACACACTTTCTCTCTCCCTCTCTCTCTCCTCTCCCTCCTTCTCTCTCTTGCCCACTCTTTCCTATCATAACTATTGTGTTCTACCAGTATAGTAGTTTGGAACTGTCAGGGGAATTGATGAGGAGATATGCCTGTGGACGTGTTACTAGGCCTTCACCTTTCAACTTCTCACCAAACATAGTGAGGAATATGGTGAAGTTGATGGGTCCTGACGCCTCTTTCACCATCTCGTCCAGCTCGTCATTGCCCACATTCAGACGGCCTGCCGAGAAATCAATCAGTTAGAGGCGACAACTGTGGTTGTGATTAAATTAGCTGTGGAACTACCGGGAGTGCTTTCCAAGAATTACAGAATGTTCTTGCTGTTCATTTGCATCAAACTGCCATTTGCTATCTCATCACAAGGCACACAATATTCTGTATAAGAATTAGTATAATACATTATTATTTTATTATTATTTGTTTTTTTGTGTCTGTAAAGTTTCTTACCAAGAGCAGCATAAGTGTCCCTCAGGTCGCTCTTGTCAATGAAACCATCTCTGTTCTGGTCCATGATGGTGAAAGCCTGAAACAAACAAGTGTAGTGTGTCTCACTGCAATTCTGCTCTGACACACCCCTGCCCATGCATAGCACAATCACACACAGTTTACAAAAAAGTACCACAAACCACTATACCACCAAGCTAGCATTACCAGACAATCACTAAGTTGCTGCGATGTCAGCAGCCACGGAGGGTAATTCTGTGCATGTGTCACTGTTACTCCTCTCTGTGCGTAAATCCAGTTTCGTTTGATGAATGAATGTCGTCTCTAACAGACCAACCTCCTTGAACTCCTGGATCTGGGACTGCTCAAACATGTTGAATACATTGGAGTTGCCTTCTGCTGCCTTCTTCTTGGCTCTCTTTGGTGCCTGTGGCAGAGAAAAAAACAGAAATGGGGTTTAAAGTGATGTGTTATATTTATATACTTAAGAGGAAAAAATGGTGCATATAAATCTTTGAAGATTTTTTTAACACCTTGTAAAAGTGCTGAGAGAATAGTCTTCTCACATTACACATTTGTCCAGAGCCCTACCATGAGTTTTTAAGGTCAACAAGTGGTTTCCATAAACAAGGGGTTTCCAGCCATGTCGCCGGGGTGGTAAGCTGGATTTTTGCTTTTTTGGACGCTATAATAGTGAAACTATGCAGTGACCAAAATATACATGGTTTTTCACCACAATACTGTTGAAAGTTGCCTTTGGGTTCATCCAGTGTACACATGTTGCTTGCCAGAATGGCACACATTTTGATTTCATAGACTGTACTAAAACATAATAAACTACCATGACAGCAAAATCAGAACTGTGCTGTGCACATAGCAACACATGATAGCAATATACTATAATAAGACAAAAAGAATTAAATGATCCACGCATGCTGGTCTACTTACTTGATTACATGCAGGCATTTAAAGTTTTCTGGCTTTAGAATTGACTTTTTTCAACAAGGTACAATACAACTGGATCACTGCCAAATAGCTTAAATTGATCACTTGAATTGGACCCATCATCAGGTTGAACAACATGAAAAAGATTTCACTAAGGTATTTTTACAGTCAGTTAATATCTGAGATTTTATGTACAGTATTAAAATATTAACTTATATTAACACTTTTGATCAATCGTTCAGCCCTAAATGGAGTTCTGACAAAGAAAGAGCCAGAAACAACATAGAGACATACAGAAGACATAAAGACAGATGAGTGGTGGGAGGGTCATCCTACCATCTCTGAAGTGTTTCTCTGCACTCCTAATGAGAGATGATGCCTGGGTGAGAAACAATCTGGACCAGTCTCTGCCAGACTTATATACTGCCTCTGAAAAACACCTGGGCTAAGTTTAGACCCAATAGGGTGTGGGTAGGGGGGTCTCAAAACATGCCATATAGAGAAGACAGCCTCCCCACCCCTTTACATATGCAGACCCCACTTCCATTGTATTTGACAGATGCTGTTTAATCTGAGCCGTGGCTCATTGCAAAGGCTCAGCTATCTTAGGCTCGTCGCCATAGAACAGAGACTTAGTGAGCCGTCTCCAAAAAGCTTTGTCGTCAAGGTCTGGGGTGCAAAGCCTGTCAGCTTCACGCATCAGGCCGTTTATGCCAAAGATGTTGACGACAAATCTAGACCGATTACGGCCACAAATTGCCTAATGCCCCCTCTCGTTTTGTCCAAGGCCCGAGAGAGAGAGAGAGAGAGAGAGAGAAATAGAGTGCGAGAGGCAGCTATTGGTGCTGAGCCTGTCTGGTGGGATAGAGCTGGTAAGGGAGGAGAAGGAGGAGTAGACGATGGGGCTCACAATCACCAGGTCTGCAGCACAGCCGAGTCGAGCCAAGGTCAAGCTCATCAGCGAGAATTTGATGCTGGAGCATTTAACCTACTCGGGGAGTTTGTTTCAAATGGGCTTCCAGCGCCAGCTCATATTGGGGGACAGAGTCTGTTGGTGGGGGGTTAGGATGTTAATGCAGGTTTAATATTATTAGTATACCCCCCCACCCAACACAAACCCACCTAGCATCCGCTACCACCAACACCCTGTGTCCCACATTTGTCCTCCATTGTCAGGCTGCTAACAACGAGGGCTGCCACACTCAACAATGAAGGTCCACACTCTCTCTGCCACACAAGTCTGAAATGTTTTCGTGTTTCTTAATTTAAATGAGCAATCCCAGGCAGCCAAGTTCAGGCCTGTTTGGCAGAGGATCAGTCGTGTCTGATGGTCACAGCCAGCCGGCCCGGGAAAAGCAGCAGAGATACCAGGGCTGGCTGAGAGCCCAGTTTAGCTTGGTCCTTGTAGATCACTGCCAGATGAACCAGTTGTGCAGCAGTAGAATATTGATTTGGGGTGGGATGGTTTTACGCGATGGGCTCTCAGTGTGTGTACATGTGTCTGTTTTAACTGTCTGCATGTGTCCGTGAGATGTCTCCAGGGCAGCCCACACACAATGCTGTGCCCATGTTAGGTGTGTGTAAAGCAGGTGGGGCCTTTAGAAGTCAAGGTCTGACTGCCACATTCTTACAATGACAAAGCCAATCTCCCCCTGTCAACTAGCTGATGGCTTCCTACAGCTGTGCGGCCCATCAGTCAGAGCCGGGAGCCTTCTTTTCACTCCAGGGCTTCACCTTGATGGCTGCGAAGCGCCCACATGCCCACTGTAGATGTCAATCACTTCCCGTACGGCAGCCAATAACACCCCCAGCGCGTGTGGCCCGCCCCGTACAGCCGTCAACAATGCAAGTGTCTTCCTTTTGTCCCCGCTATGCCCTCTGCATTGCGCGCATTACTCATTCCTTTTGTTCCTCTCTTTATTGGCTCTCCTATTGCTTTGCCTGTCAGGCTACAGGCTCCCGTGGACCTTTTTTTTTCCTCTGCCTGCTTATTAAGAAAACTTCTGACGCAACCATTCCCTTTAACTCAGTGCTCTGCAAATCTCTTTTTTATGTTAATATCCATGTACTAGCCTATGGGTTTGTCTACACTTATGCTACAGGATTATTTAACCTTGTTGTAATTCCATTCTGGATAATCAAAGTGTAATAAGGTTAAATGAAATTAAAGAGGCTGTTTGTCTTCCAGCATTGAAGCAAATAGGACGCCAACAACCAGCAATGTTGAATTAAAGCCATTAAGATTTCAACTGACCACTGCATGCACACACAGACACACACACCTGAATGAAATTCTCTAATGGTCCCTTTCCAGTTGTAAGAAATAGCTAATATATATTCTGTTCAATCCTCAATAAGAGCCATGATGAGTAGCGTAGCGTAGAGGACTCTTTGTCATAATCAAACAGACGACTAAAAAAAGACATGAAACAGAAGTTTGTTGCGTAAGTTCTACCCAGAAGACAAGTTAAGATTTCTTTCACAGACTTCAGTCATTCATGATTGCCCTCCGTGGGCTATGTCTTCTATTCACCGTAACACCCGAGCACAAAATTGCTTTTTGGTTATTATGCATGACTGTTCATACTCTAAGCTACATCTTGTACTATAAATTCCCTTTTATAATCTGTCATTCTTCCTGGTCCAGGAAGGGTTTGTTATCAATACTGCCCTTTTAAAGCATTATCTAATGACACTGCAATTTATCACTTACAGTGTATTTTTATTTTGTCTCTCATTATATTTATGTAAATATCAAATAACCTTCAGCTATTGTGCCTTTATCTTTGCCTCTTATACTGTGAAGAAATGGGAAAATGATGCACAATATTTAATATGTCTACAATGTATTTGTATATATATAACATACAGTATAGAGTATCAGACACCAAAGTAGCAGGAAAGGGAGTCAGCGGCACCTAAGGAGTGTGATGCATGTCATTCATTGCCTGAAAAGAACGAGAGACATGAGATAATCCAAAACAGAGAACAAGAGACTCTCAGTGACCTATAAATTGCAACGACATCCCAGAGCAATCATCAATGCATGCCATTGTATTAGAGGGCTTTTGCCAGCAGTGGTGTGTGGCTGAATTCCCTCTATGGCATGTTTGAAGTGATACAGCTATGGAGAGATATGGGGAGGATGTGCTGGTGCTGAAGACTCCCCAGTAGGTGGTGCAAAAGATACAACAAAGCCCCCTCATGATGATTCTGTCCAAGGCCGCCTTCCAAACCTTTGTGCAGCTGCATAAATATCTGCTCGACCTCTCCCCATATTTGGAAGTGGCCACAGTTAGTAATGAAACTAGGCACAATTCCACATATTCACATGCTTGCCTCCTAATAAACACCCCCCCAACACACACACAAACATTCACTCTCTCTCACACACACACACGCAAAAACATTCACTCACACATAGACACATCATCACAGTGCATTTCTGGGCAACTTTGCCGACGTCCACACTCTCTTCTTTTCTGATTGCCTTTGCATTTCCATAATTAAAATGTAATCCAGCATGTCGTCCCTGTAAATGAGGCTTGTTCTCTGGAGGACGATTATCTGATTTAAAAAATGTGTTGAGGAGAGGAGGGAACCCTCGGCATATTAGCGTGATGAGCGGACGACTCTTAATTAGGCCCCCATGAGATGCAGGCCTGGCGGAGCAGGGAAAGAGGGGTGCAGGGTGGTGGTGGTGGTGGTTTGGGTGGAGGGGGGGGCAGGGGTCTCCTGTGGGCCTGATAAACAAACTGCCAATGGGAGCTGTGTGCCGCACGATTCCCAACCCCTCGCTGAGAATGATGATGCGCTGGCCTGGGCTGCAGGGGCATATGGGAAAGAATTTATGTGTGTGTGTGTGTGTGTGTGTGTGTGTGTGTGTGAGAGAGAGAGAGAGAGAGAGAGAGTGTATGAGTATAAATGTGTGTGTGTGTCTGTGTGCACATACATGTGTGTGTGTGTGTCTGTGTGAGAAAGATAGGAAGATGGAGAAAGGCACATGTATGTGTCTGAGTGTTGCAAGCGTGTGCATGTGTTGTGATGCAATGTTGTTCGGAGGGGGGAGAGTGTAGTGCGCTGGTATATCTACATTTATGAGAGTGAGAATCCTGTTATATGCACAAGTGTTTGAGAGAAGGGCATTATATGTTGGCATATAGTGTATGTATGTGTATGTGTGTGTGCATGTAAAACAGAATGTGTGTGTGTGTGTGTGTGACAGTATATGCAGAGGGAACGTAGAATTGTTGTGGTTTGTGATCATACATTATTAGGGAATATGACTGTGTAAAATGCATGTTGATGTAGGCCTATGTGCATGTGCTTAACTACATGCACTCCCTGAATCTCTCTCTCTCTCTCTCTCTCTCTGAGTGTATCTGATGGCAGTCTATTTCCTGGGGGTAACTTACATCCTTTTTTCTGCCTTCAGTCCTATTGCCTGGCTGCTGCTCATCTCTCTCTCTCTCTCGCTCTCTCCATTCACTTACATAACATTATGCCTCCTCATGCTTATTAGTCTGCAGACCACTGAACACTGTGGCACTGAAATTTTTTTTTTTCCAAGGTGCCAGATTTTCTTGTTATGAAGCCTCTTTTTTTTTGGGAACAACAACATAATGCTTAATATTATAGGTTTGTCCCACATTTTTTAACGATGCATTGTGTAATGCATGAAATGTTATATGACGTGTTAAAAAGAGCTTGCATTTATAGTTAGTTTACATTATGTAAGGTCTGTGGTAAGGTCTTGTTATATCACACTGAAACCACATCATAGACCAGAATCCTGTCTATAGACTATTAGTCTCTGTCTGTAAGTGCAGAGGCCAAGCAAATTAGGAGCCATCGGCTCTGTGATGAGAGTTGGCCTGATGGCAACCAGATCAAAATATGACAGACTCCCACCCCCTTCTATACCCCCAAACAAACACACACACACACACACACACACACACACACACACAAATACACTCATTCAATATTCATTTTAATCAGTATTAGACCAGCCAAACGAGTCTTTTAATATGGACACTACTGACCTGTCTTTGTTACTGATGTATCATGGCTAACATTACTAATGATGACATAGCTCATTTATTTATCCTAAAATTCTACTAGTATTTAAGAGACTACAAACAATTCAGTTACATGTTAGTTATGTTGGCTACTTGAAGTCTTGGACAGCCTTCATCCTAGGCTATACATCATAAATAGCAATTGAAATATTAGTCTATATTAGTGTTTGCATTGAACCCCCATATGCTTAAAACCAACCTGTATGTGTGTGTCTATAACCCTGATTTCCCTCTGGAAATACTTCAGATTTAACCTCTCAAACTAGATATTTCTACTTACCTTTTACAGTAAGTCCTTGATCCATAGGGTTACTATATAATGATAGAAGTGCACATAGGACGAAGACTTTCCCACTTAGAATGATACTAAAACCAACGGAAGGAGTATCATTCAAAACTAATTATATCAACTGCCAACTTGAATTAAAAACTATTACAGAGAGTCATGAGATTATAAAATGTAAAATAAGATAACAGTATACTTGAAACTATGAATGTTGGTGGAAACTCAACCATGCAGAAAAAGAATGCTTCATATTTAGGCCTGATCAGGCAGGTTTAAGAGTCTTATTTAGGTCTAAGATTATTTGATTTGTACTTAGATATGGAAGATATGGACCTCTGGTTACACAAGTAAAAATGTGTTACCCTTTAGGGAAATCAAGAGAGTCTTGCATCCTCCGTCTATAAAGAAGACAAATGATCCTATATTTAGTAGTTAAAGACTTATAGCATCATTTTATTTACAGTCTGGACAACATCCCAACTTTTTTGGTCCCATCAGAGTACAATGCATTTCACTACAATGTAAATACTAGAGAGTATGTCCATGGAATAAAAAAGAGGTAACTTGTTATGTGAAATCATGTTAAATCTAAAATGGTGTAGGCTTAAATATAGGTTAAGCTGTTTAACTTGTTTACTTTAAGATACAATCCAAAGTGAAGATAATTATTGCATGTATTTAAGCATATTTACACCTGACAGCAAACTTGCAAAACAAAAATAAATTAAGTAATAAGATGAAGGAGTATAGTGGGATATCACGACTATTCACTGACTCCTTATTTAAACATCTTTATTTATAAGCTATGTATTCAACTGTCATAAAACCCTCTTTTTGCTTTTAATGAACATAAACTGATAAACTGAAAGCTGATAAAACGCAATAAGCTACCCTAATTCTAATGCTACTACATCCAGAACTACAGGGTTACCAGAAGGCCAGATACAAAACGCCTCTACGTTTTAAATTAAACCTTAGGGTGTGTATTTTAAATGAAAAACTCTACTGCTTTCGTAGTAAAATGGTCGTAATGGTATAGATGTAAAGATTTTACAGTAGGCCTACCGCAACACGTTTGATGTTTTAAACTGTAATCTCAATAACTTCATCGTCGACGTAATAAATCATGTTTAAAGCTTAATTTCGGATTGATGATCATAAAGATGACATCTCGTAGCCTAGCACGCAACTTCGCCTACACAGCCCCTCCCTCTCAGCTGCAAGCCCAACCTCGTTGACCGCGGTGAGCAAGGCGCATAGCGCCTTATTATGGAGGCAGCCCTATTCTTGACATGGCTCTGTCCAGTAGAGGCACTATTTGCCAAGTTCAAGTCGAGGAGCAGGTAGAGTCTGAATTACATACGGGGCATCTTGTGAAGGGCTGACTCCTGCTTTTTGAAATATAGGCCTAAGCTGTTTAAACAATAATTAACAGTACAATTTTACAGATCTATTGTAAATATTGAGATATTACCTAGACTCTAAAAATAAAGTACATAATGGATAAAATGGTTGCTTTTTTACCTAGTTATACAAGAATTACAGTTAACCGATTATTTTTATCAATAGATAAAACGGTAATAATACTATAAAAATCCATTTTATTCTGTAATGTCTGACATTTTAAGAGTGACCATCAGAGTCTTTATCGATTTAGGTTGATAACACTATTTTCAATATTATTGATCCAATTGATCAAGATCAATAGCTTAATCCACACAATCAAAAATAGATTTAAAACATGGAAGAGACAAACTATAATTCACGTTATATTTCACCACAGAAATAATTTTTCCCCGAACCAGCATGTGTGCTTTCTGCAGTTGATGATAATAACCGTTTTCATAGCTACTTATATCAGGCAATATTGAACATAAATTCTGGAATAAAACAGCCCTTTCTTGCTTGGTGGCTTGTGATCTGGGTAAAATTCCATCCCACGTTTTGGCAGTTTAAGAAATTGCCACCTTCCGTTCAATAATTCTATTCCGTTAAGTCCATTCAATATCACAGGTTCCTGTTCAATAACTCCATTCCGCGCCCCTGTTCAATAAACGATGGCCCTATTGAATTGCTCCGCTCCGTGTTTTACGCGCGCTCCCCCTCCTTTCCACTGAACTCCAGCCCCTCGCGCTCTCTCTATCAGCCTCTCATTCCGTCTCAATATGTCTCAAGATGGCGGCCAATGCGGGATCGATGTTTCAATATTGGAAGCGCTTTGATTTACAACAGCTCCAGGTCAGCTCTTTTCCTTTTAGTTACTGGGAGTTCTTTTGGGGTTGTGTGAGGAAAGTCGTCGTGTAGTTGCGGCTTCGCTCTGGAGCCCTAGTTTACCGGTGTTATGTGGCCGCTTTTGGAGCTCCGTTCTCCCATTGATTAAAGCGGCTCTCTCGTTGATCAGAAATTGATCCTCTTTGTTCAATTCCCATCGATCAGCCATCATGGCTACAAAGACGCAGCCATCCTGGTAATTGGACAATAATGAATTACGAATTCATTTAGGAGAGTCGCGAGGTGTCACTTTCTCGTGAAACTACTTTGGTTGAACTATCTTGGTGGTGTGTTTTGTTTGAATAATTTTGTTTTAGAGTACAAGTGCGTAGCCTATGTGGTCATGTACTCTGGCGGGTGGCGCTGTAGGGAATGGCACTGCACAGTACAGAAAGTCTTATATATTTAAAAATAGATTTTAAACGTGTATCTGAAAATACGACGTTTAGCCTATATCTGATTACCAGGTAGAAAATATTTGAAAGATGAAGTTATTCCTTAGGCTAAGTTTTAGCAGTTGGGTATTCTACCTCGCAAATGCTAGGGATGCAGTCAAGTGAACTTTGCTGTAATAGCTTACATAACCTAGGTTACATTTACGCATGAAAAATATATATATTTTTTTGAGTCAGGCAGAAATTTCCTGCATAAATGTATCTTTACGTAACGGACTGTTCAAGGCTCAAACGTGAGAAGAGCACGATAGAGGTGTCTTAATAGCTTTCTAGCTGGCTGAGGTTCAAGTTCAGGTTTGTGGCGCTTTTGTGTGGAAATTAGCTGCTTTGGTTAAAATACAACAAAGTTATACGTTAAACTAATCAAACAGTAGTGTATACATATGGACCGAATTGCTTAATATGAACTATGTTGTTACCTCGGACATTTTAAGCTCTGTCTGTTTAGCTTATTCAATGAACATTACCCCACATTTCGTAGCCTGCGATACTCTTGGAGGATTGTCTTAGAAGTTCAGAAATGTACTCGACAACTAAAAATTCTGGTCGAAAATCTAGGAGTAAATATTTGGTTAATCTGTATAATTTGTCGTACAACATCCAATGTGCTAATAGATTTATAAATGAATATTCCACAGATTTGTAAACTTGCATCTAACGTTAATGAGAACTGCAAAGGTAATGTAATGACGAAGCGAGGTAAATGTCAGTCTTGTTCTAGGAAATAAGCAGTAACCTAATGTAGTATGTCATAGAGTTAAGTTGATAATGTTAAGATGTGAATTTCTTTATGTGCTGTGCGAGCGATTTCTTGGTAACGTGTGGTCTATTTGATCAGAGTAAGAGACAATACATCATTGCTACTTTGTAACTTGAGAAGCTCTCAAGTCGCGACTTTACATAAAATGTTGCAGTTAGTGTTGATACAAAGTATTTTCATACTTTAATAGGTTTTCTGTAAATTAGGATGGTCTCTCTCTCTCACTTCCTAGCGTTTTAGTTTCTTCAGTCCGGGCATACATAAATGGTATAGGTAAACGGCTTTAATCTCACTCGTCTTTTTCATTGTATAGCCTACGCTATAGTCTAGTTGTGCACATACCAGTGCTGCCTATATGTTTTACATGACCTATTTGTATACGATGAGCATAAGAATGTGGTTCAAGTTCACACGTCATAGCCATATAGTGTTGCCCATTTTGTGTACGTCCGCCTGCCTTAAAGTAACCAATGTCCAAATGTGGGTTATTGTCTAAAACCTTTCTGTTCTCAACGACAAGAACATGTCTGGCTATCGAATGTGCGCTCTAGTTTCTCATCCATCAATGGTCTGAGAACAGGTTCGTTTCATTAATCACACGGGGATAATTAGCATTTTAACGTAGGCTATTATATGCACTACCGACATTTTGCCCAGCATTTAATCCAGCCTTGTGCCGTATTAAACATTTGTTTTGCTCTCTGCCTCGAAATAGCTTACCGTTTCAAATATTCACCTGGGTGATTTGTTTAGGTCATGGCTGTTTTTTTTCTTCCGGTATCAGCCTGCGCTTCGTCTATTAGCCTACGAAAAAATATATACTCAACCAATCGTATAGCCTATTTGTTCTCTAGAGTCTTCATCTCCAAGCAGACGAGGGTATCTTTGCACTCAGGTAAACTGCCTATGCGGGGGTGCGTAAGGATTTTTTGTTAACTAGTGATCGATTATCCTACTCAAGAAATCGATGATTTGATAATTATGATGTTCAAGCAAATGTTTTTGCTCACTGCAGGGTTCCAAATATCATACCCTAAATAACCATTTGTTTGTCTGTGCAGTGTAGATAGGATATGCGAAATACTAATTATTAGGAAAATTAAAATATCTCTAAATGTATAACCATTTCAGATCTGTAAAATTGGTATGGCAGTTGCTGTATATAATGACTTTCAAAGCTGTGTACTATATCCCATACGATTTCTGCTAAAAGACTTCTCTGGCCTAATCATCTTCACATGTGTTTACTGCGGGCCCCAGCGTCAACATCACTATGCGTCACATACGGATGTGATAAAAGGCCCATAGTAAATGCAAGCCATCAGATGTTATTAGTGCAGACAGCCAGTCTGATAACACTTAAAACTGGAGCCTGCCTGGATTGCCATGTTGGGATTCCACGGCTTACTTGAAATGGCCCTCTATTAATTTCTCATTTGATATTAATTTATAAATAATTTTCTCTCATGGACTTTGAAGATTGTTGTGAACAATGATAAGCTTTTCAACATTTTCAGACTCTGTCCCCCGTTACATGGCTTCTTTTGTAGCTGCATGCAATAACTGGGTTTAATTGGCCACTTGCTGCAACAGTAAATATTCCTTCCATATGTATGGAACAAGTAATAAACCAGTACATTGTTTCTGTTTAATAGGTCTCTTATTAGTGCCATCCATATGTAAAACCTATTACAGTAACAAAGAGGCCGCGCAGATATGTCTGCTAAAAATGAGAGCTCGTCCTAAACATGCAAAAACCCATTTCCTTCCTCTTTTGGGACGAATATCAGTGAATGAACATCCCAGACAGCAAGGCATCAGAGACTGCAGACGCTGTCCTGGTGTCTCAGCTCTGCGATCAATAATGTGTATGGAACCGGAGGTCTTGTTTGCACTTGTCTGCCGGACAGACCCCACTGGTGGGGAACTGGATGCAGGCTCTTGGCACACAGGTGAAGGGCAGGTGTTGGTGCATTACAGATACCTGCATTCCTGTGTGTGTGTCTGGGATGATGGTTAGGACCCTGTGTGTGCACGGCTGTTTATGCCATCAGATGCTGGGTCTGTTCGGAGCAGGATGGCTACACACACAGAGCCCTCAGCACTCACATATGGCATTTCTTGTTCTTTGTTTGTTTGTTACTTTCTTTCTTTCTTTATACAATGCCACTATTGCTGTTGTTTTCTCTCTGCAGCCATGAAATCTTCTATCTGTTGTATCATGCAGTATGCTGTTAGTATTCTGTTTGATGCATATAGATGGTGCTTTCCACTAATACTAGATTGAGCAGTGCATTATCTGTCCTTAACATTACAGAAGTGATCTCATGCTCCATTGCTTTTGTAATGGTCAAAACATGAATGTCTGTAACCATAGAGCTACGAGCCTGGTGTTGTCCTCACAGTTCTCTCAGAAGGTCAGAGCCACTCTTTCAGTTGTTGTTTTTGTTGTGCAATCAACTGAAATGACTGGAATGTACCAGCTTTATCTGGAGACTAGCAGTGAGAACAGTAGATTAAAAAAAAAAGAAAAAAAAGATTGTAAGCAAGTTTTCTCATCGCATGTAAATTGAGACCACACGAAGAACACACCTGGAACTGAAATATATTTAACTGTCAATTTGTAGAACAGCACTAACAGAAAACTGATTATGTGTAAGGTTATTTATATTCACTAACAGCATGTGTGGTAGTATATGGTTCAGCTTTTCACATTCTTTCTGATGATACTATTGTTTTTAAGGTTCACTTTTTAAAAACTTGTTATTGTGGTCCCTAAAAGTCACCAATTACAGTTCAGTTATTCTGTAGCCAAAAGTCCACTATAATTTTTGTGTATGAATGTGGTTGGGTGTGTCTTGATGTCTATCACCTGCAACATGTAGTACCGCAGGTAAGACACTCTCGACAAGTATGCAGACAGTTGATGCTGCATGTGTAAGTGTGTTGGGGAGGTGGCGGCTGGGGTGTGGGGTGTGTGGTCCTGCATGAGTTGTGTCAGAGGAGAGCAAGATTACAAGAGAACAGAAGATGAGATTCTATGCTGTACTGTAGGAGTGCGTCCCTGTCCGGACTTGTTCAAGTTGTCCGCCTTCATTGAATGCGAGAAGTGTGTATTCTGCATTGAGCTTTATTGCATCCAGGAATGCATACTGTACTCTGAATAGGCTAGAGCTAATAAGCTAACGTCTCCAATAGCCAGACATTTACGAACTAAAATTTGTGTTTTTCTACAATGTAGTAACACTAGTGTGATGTTTGTGTACTTTCTCACTGTAGTAGCCTACATTTACATGACTGTGCTCAATGTCTTATTAAGCCTACCATGCTCTGTTTTGGCCGCCATATAAAAGCCTGTCGCATGAAGTGGGTATTTATAGACACAAATGCATGGCATTTCTTTTCACATCCTGTAGAATGTCTTGCTCATGGTGGCAGAGGCCTTCCTGGAGCAGAGACAGGAAGTCCCTGACGTGTTCCTCGACGAGGGTACGATAAAGCAGGGTCTAAAGTCTGTGCTACTTTTAGAGGACCCTTTAATGTTGAAATGAAAGATGCCTTAAACAACAGCAGCACTGTTTTCTGCCACACACGCACAAACACACATCTATATATGCAGTAAATTCCCAAATCACATTCACACCACTTCAAACCCAAACCAACTTGTAAACAAGACCCTAAAGAAAAAAAAGATCAACATTTGCATGTCTCCATCCAGATTTAGCTTTTGGCATTCCAATCCTTTTTTGTTTTTTTTTCTTTCAATATGAACTCCCCACGGATTTTGTAATTGCTGCCGACTGGATGGGAAATACTGTTTACATTCTGTTCTGGGTTTGAAGAACTTGAATTTGCAATCAATTCCCCCCTCTTCAGTTTGTGCTGCTTCTCTGAGCTCTTTGTCAGTCAGACGCAGTGAGAAGTTCCAGCTTGTGTCAGATGTCGTCCTGGATAAAAATATCGTCTCGATCTATTTTGTCTCAGCTTGTAAAATGTCCATTAATATCTTTGTGTTGGGGAGTTTGGATAGTGTTCGGCCTGGATTTGTCGTGCTGATGTGACATATTCATAAATTTACTCTGGAATCTGAACTGCTGCTACTGGTTTAGCAAATCAATGGCAGCTTAGCCCCGAGTCAAGTTTGCCTTTTTTTTTTTTTTTACTGTGCCGAGACGTCGGGAAAGGTTAGTCACTACAACACACTCGGTTCCTCAGCCAAATGTGCCCAGACAAGGGTAATCACTCAATAGCCGAAAAAATCTTGAGTCGTTGTTGCTGTCAGAGAAGAGGAAAAACCGGTAGGGCAGTTTTGTCCGCCATTGCTTTGCTGTCGAGAGTATTGTTGTTGGTGAGCAGCATGGCGCTGCTGCTTGTCTGTGTGCATCTGTGTGTGAGTGTGTGTGTGTCCGTTTCTCAGGAGTGTGTTGAGTGTCTGAGCGTTGGTGTGCTCGTAGCCGAGACCTGCTGGCCAACACGGCGAGCAGGAGGAGCCACTCGTTTGGCCATGGGAATGGGGAGAGAGGTCAGGCCCCCAGCCAGCAATCTGCACCAGCAGCACCCATCCCCACTCCTACCACCCCACCTCACTTTCCCTCTGTCTGTGAACTCACCCTCCACCCCCACCCCCACCCCCAGCCCCAGCGCCTGCGCACACACACACACACACAGGCTGACATAGGCCTACATTCTTTCATCTCTCTCACTGTCTCTCTTTATGCTTTGTCTTTGTCTTCCCCCCCTTAACACTCTGTGGTTGTATTTTTTTTTTTCATTTTCTTCCTTTCTTTCTCTCCTTGCTTCTCTCTTTTCCTTTCACTCTCCATTTGACTTTATCTTTTCCCTCTCTCCCTTTCTCTCTCTCTCCCTGTCTGGCTGGACTTTCACAAGGGGCCTCACACAGTTCAACCGAACCCCCGACGCCAGCTGCATAATTAGCTGTCCGTTTCAGATGAGTGAGAATGCAGGAGGGTAGAGGGGAGACAGACTCCCCCTCCCCCTTCCTCTTTCTCTCTCTGTCTCTCTCTCTCTCCTCCACTCTCCCTCTCTGTCTCCCCCTCTCTTTTCTCTTTTATCCCTCGATCAGACGTTGTGCTCATTCCTGCGAGCATGCCCACGCACTCAGAGAATGCCCCCATTGGCCTGCCTTCTCTTCCCTTTTTTCTTTTTTTTTTTCTTGTTTTGCCTTTAAGTTTGTTCAAACTTTTGGTTTCATATGTGCTCTCTATTGCCAAAGTTCATTATTTTGATACATTTGATTATATTGTTTATTCAAGTTTTTGCAGGTTTTTTTTTATAGAGATTTTTTTTCTCATGGGATGATCTAACCAGGCATGTCATGTTAAACATTATAAGAAAACTGTTACTTGTAAACTCAAATATTTACTCAAAAAGTAAAGTGTTGGCTTTAGGTAAATGACAGTTAGTTTTCAGTAAAACAGCACAAGATGAGAAAAACATTATGTTTTAAACTCACCATCAAGGTTGTATAACTGAAAATGAGCAGGGTGAGATTTAGAACAATTTCAGTAGCTAACATTCAAAAATAGATATATCATTACTACACTACTTTATCTATTTCCTTTTCTTGCTGACTTTTCATACAAAACAATAATCTAAGTGAATGTAAAAAAGGGCTAAAAAAAAAAAAAAGCTTTGTCAGTATTTTCGCTCACACACTCTAGGGTGTCGAATTTCGTTTACAAGTGCTGTGAAAGTTTTTTTTCCATTGTCTGTTAACCTTGGGATAACATTGAAACAGCTGATGTCCTCAAATCATTAGCTCTGACTTGTTATATTTGTACATGATACCGAAAGCCCTGCCATGATATGCAGAATCAAAATAACAGCGTTTTAAGAATAAATATTTATATATAGATGTGCTTTTAAAGCAAAGGGCTAGAGTGTAGTTAACTGACAAAAAAAAGTGGAGAGAGAGAAAGAGAACGAAAGAAAAAAAAAGAGAGCAGCAATTTATTTGCTTCTGTGCAGAAACATCTGGAAAGTGTTTGAGGGAAGTGCTTGTGAATTAGGAGCCATGGGAAAGAGCCGGACTCCCATTCCCTCCTTCCCCCCACAGAGGATAGATAATGCAGGAAGACGGGACAGCGGCCTCAGAGATGGCCGGCGCTCCTAAAACAGGTGTTCACCGTCACTTACCTCCCTTGACTGGAACCAAAGGGGCTTTAAGTCACTGTTGGAATGGCTGACCATGCTCTGTTCATGTCACTCTTTTGATATGGTCAAACCTAAATCTTATTTAGTTTTTCTGAGATGCCACTGCATGAGCCAGTCTTTAGCCAGATATTCCAGTTAGCCTGTAATGAAAGAGAAATGTTTTTTTTTTAGTTCAGTGTTGTGGTGAGTGGAAGACTCTGTGCCTTTCTCATTTACTAGAAGAAGTAAGCACAGAGATCAAAGTCTCTCAGACACCAGTAGGGTTTTGCTACTGAGACTAATGATGCTGCTCTCTCTTCTTCTCTTATTTTCTCTCTCTCCCTCTTTCTCTCCCTCTTTCTCTCTCTCTCTCTCTCTCTCTCTCTCCCCCTCTCCCTGTAGCAAGCCCTTCTCTCATCTCCCTGAAATTCCCTAGTCTTTAGACGATGCCCAGTCTTTATCACAAGTCTGGGTTCTTACTCCTAACAAACATAGAATCATGTTGTAAGCAGTTTTTGGGGTAGGAAAATGGGGTGTATTTTAATATGGTGCCATCTTGCATACAGATTACTTGGCTGTAAAAAAAGGGTGGCCTAAAATAAATATTTGAAAAATCACTCTTCAGCTGGCCCAAGACGCTCTGGTTATGACTCCATGCAGGTGAGGCAAACAGCAGAGTTGGGTTTTAGGTCAGGACTTTTTGTGCTGACTTTATGGTAAAATAAGATATAAAGTCAATAACCTTTTCCTGTTGAGCACAGCGTTTTTTATTCTCTTAAATGTACTAGTGTCAATTTTTAATCTCTATGAAGTGGTTTTAGTGTGAATGAGGTACACTGTTATTGCGCAGCAATAGATTTTTTATAAATGCAAGACCTACTCCTTTGTAGGTGATCTGTTTTTATCTTAAGGTCAGACCAGAATCAGCAAATTGGTTGTAGGTCAAGCACTTGTTTTTGACTTTCAGTCAGGGTGTGTGTAGGGGGTTAGCAGTAAATAGACATTTTACATTTTTACCTAGTGTAGATTGTGTGTGATCAAACATATAGATGTTTGCACAAATAACCTCACTGACATGACCTTGTAGACATAACTTTAAGTGTTAAAGTTAGGATTTTCTAGGAAGTTAGAAGTTTTTTTTTTTTTTTTTTACTTTTTTTTTTAAGTTTCAAACCGAAGGGTCCCGAATATTTGAAGCAAAACAAATAGGGGTTCTCTTGTCAAATATGAGTGTTATAATACCAGTGGTTTAGTGTAATTTCAGCAGTGAAACACCCCCAAAGTAGTCCAAGACATTTTTTTTGTCTGACTGTGGACCATGTGCGCCAACAGAACTTTTTGGTAGTTGCCAGATCCAGCTGCTAAACTAATGAGCTGGCTAATAATTAATAAGTTCATATGGTAGAAAATTTATTTTAAATCTGGTGGAAAATATAATATTGACACTTCGGGCGATACATTGGCATTTTAGCTCTCTTACGAAGATATGGTGGTGTAGAGATGTCTTTTGCATTCTTATTCTGCAGAAATTCAGTGCCCTAGTAGTGAGCAAATAATTCAGATAATTTTAGCTTTACATGAGCAATATATGGGTAGATTTTAATTTTCAATTGATTCAGATTTTAACAGGGATTTCCACAATACACATTTAAGTAAGTACGACCCACTGATCTGGAGTTTTGGATCTTGTTGATAGGGCCTTTTTTTGTTGTTCTGCTGATCTGAAGGTGTTGTAAGATGGAGGTCGAGTGAAGAGACTTGCTTTAGAAGGACTTTATTTTTGGGCCCTGTTTGTTGCATTTGTGTAGTGGTGGAATGGCTGCCTACTGTGTTTGTTTGACCTCCTTTGCCCCCTTGTACACCTCTGAAACAGGTCTGGCAGGTGATCGCATCAATGATGAATCAGGTTTGTGTTAGGTTACGTGAGATGTCAGCCACTCAAAGACACGCACACAAAACACACACACACGCACACACACACACACACACACACAAACTACACACACTTTTGGCAGCCATTCTCGTTTTGATGGCCAAACCAGAAAGTGTCACTGTCGCACCAGACTTCCAATGAGTGGGATGTGCTTTGGGTGTTCCGGCGTCTCCTCGCATTCCGCAGCATTGTTACAGAAGCCCATGCAAAATCGCGCTGTAAATCATCGCTTGCCAGAGCTGAAGCAATTTGTAAGCCTCATGCACCGACACACCAAACAAAAATAGCCATTCAAGGCAAAGTCAGGGGGCTCTCTCGGAAACGATAACATCAGTAACACCGGCACTCCCAGGAGAATCGCCCCGCGTTTACACGCGCGCTTTACGAAACCCTGCTGACCTGGGACCAGCCACCGGTGGAGAAACGGCCAATTGTGTGCGTCCTCATCTGGATGTTCTGAAAAGCCCAGTTGGCTGGAAAGTCACCCTGCTGAAAGCGCTTTGTGATGAGATGGGGGATGGGGGGGGGGGGGGGGGGTTGCGGGGAAGAGCGCGTCGGACAGGGCCATAAATCAGGCCCTCTCTTCCTGCCAAAGGCCCTATTGTAGGGCCGGCGAGTGGAAATAAATGGATGGCCTGCGTCTCCAGCTGCTCAGATAACATGTCCTCTGTAGGTGTCCAGGGCTCTGCCTGGACAGTGAGACAGAGAGGGATGGATGCAGGGGTGGGTGGATGAGGAGCGGTTAAGCGAACAGCGCTGCCTGTCACTTATGAGTTTTCACATCTTATCAACACACTTGCACAGCTGCAGGCTGTGTAGAGGCTCTTCTCTCTCTTTAACTGGAAATTAACACCTTACCTCACCCCCTCCCAAAAAAATCGAACAATGTAGACTTTTTACCCTCTCTGTGGAAAGCTCTTGTGGTCTGTGAAGTGCTCCAACATGGATTATACCTGGCAAAATGAAAAGCACATTTACAGTGGAAATCGTTCCATGGGGCTGTTGAACCCAATCTGCTGTATTCCCATACTTGTCTGGAATAGGCTTAGCTGTTCTCAGGCATCTGTGCTATGTGCCGGCTTAGATCACCGCACAGCGCCTGATGATGTCATCGGGGCAACAGGCCTCCTTGGGAATCCCAGACAAGTTTTAAACAACACCCCCCCCCCCCCAAATCCCTCTTGCCTGTTCCCTTTCCACTCATGCTCACCCCTGGCCAAATGGCTTCTCTTGAATGTTGAAAGTTGTCAGTAGGAACCCTAGCCCCCCACCCCACCCCACCCCCCCCAAATCCCTGCCCCCCTGTCCCTCTTTAGCTCCACCAGTACCTCACACCCAAGCTGAACCCCAGCCAGACTTAGGTCAGTTGGCATGTCCCCCACCCTTCACACACCTCCCCTCCCCCACCCTCCCACCCCAAGCTCTACTGCTCTGAAGCAAAACAAAACAAACCCTCAACGGGGACACCCGTGCCCAGGGAGTGAGGGCTCCTAGTCTGCAGGAGTGATGGGGGTGATGGTGGTGGTGGCGGCAGCGGTGTTGGTGTTGGGGTGGATCTGGCTCCGGCGTAGACTCTGGCTGAACTCTCGCTTTATCCTGAAATAGTTATTATTAGTGACCTGAAAATCTACAGGAGCCCTTGAAATGAAAGCCAGATGCTGAGGAGGGGGGAGTGGAAAATGATATTAAGGGTTCATATGGAGCCTGCAGGGAGAGGGCCTGACATGTTTTTCTGTGTCAGGGGGCCGTGGGGCGAGCCTGGGGAGGTGGGATGATGTGGAGTTGGGTGTGGGGTGCTTAGTTTGGAGACAGAGTGTGTGTCTGTGTGTGTGCGGTGGGTGGTGGTGGTTAGTTTTCCCTGAGGCTCACACCTCTACAACCACAGCCTGGGGCCACCTCATGGCTACCGGAAGAACACCTCACTCAGGTCAAGGACTCAGGTTTTTGTTGTTTGCTATTCAAACTTAAGTCTGTGTATTGCTTAGTTAGTGTGTGTGTGTGTGTGTGTGTTGTATCTTTTGCACCCTCTCAGACTGAGAAGTGGAAACAGCCAGTAGTTCAGCCCTCCCCTCTTCTCTCTTCTCTCTTCTCCTCTCCCCTCCTCTCTCAGAGAGTTTACAAAAAAGTTTATCCCTGGGTTTTTAATGCGCTTGCTGTGTTAAAAAAACGATCAAATCCTCTTGCTGGCACTCTCCTCCGTGAATTCCCATATCTGGAATAATGGCCGGCTCACCTTGTTAACAGAGACGTATTTTGCTGAGGCCTAATAGAGGCTCGTTAGAGGTGGTCCTTCACCTCCGGACTCCAGCCGGCCGTCTGACTGGGGGGCCGTAGAGACCTGCCGCTCCACAGAGCAGGGGCCTCATTTACCGGCTGGAGAGAAAGAAGGAGGGATGAGGGAGGTGGAAGAAGGGAAAGAGCGTCGGACTGTCATTGCGGTCTGCAAGTTGGCGTAATGAAGGTGGCTCAGACCTGCTAACCCAGCCATGCTATGGTGGTGATGAGGAGGTGTGTGTGTGTGTGTGTGTGTATGGGGGGGTCGGAAGGGGAGTTGTCTCTGGCAGGTTCCCTGGAGTCTGCCCGAATGGTACGATGCAGTCGCTAAGAGAGCAATTATGCTGAGAGAGACTGCACTCATTGTGGCAGTTTGCGGTACATGTGTGTCAAGTGTGTGTATCTGAGCAAAACAAAGGTGTGCCTCTTTTTTTGGAGAATGTGTATTCACACAAACACATATACACATATAATTTTTAGTGCTTGAGCTAGAAGCTACATTAACCGGTCGCTTCCAGTCACTCCTCTGAGCGCCATATTAACCAGGCCTGGGTGTTCATGCAGCTCTGATGATGCAACGAGCAGACGCTTTATAACCCCCTCCGTCATAAAGAAAGCCTCAAACAGAGGCCTCTAAGATTGGCAGCGTCTGTGGAGGCAGATTTTAGCGTAGACTGTTAATCTCAAAGGCGTCTCTTTCACACCACATTGCCACACTTTTCTGGCACGTTCTTTCTGAAGCCACCCCCCTTTCCCCACTCCCTTTGCTCTGTAACACAAGTAGAACTTCTGTTAATCAAACAAAGATTATACCTGTGTAATATGCTACTTTTAGCCTCTAAATATAAAGCTAAACATGTTATATATATATATATATATA
>JAGFZM010001665.1:29577-42257 GCA_017657215.1 Limnothrissa miodon | reverse complement strand
CTCTCTCTCTCTCTCTCTCTCTCTCTCTCTCTCTCTCTCTCTCTGACTCTCTACCGCCTGCACCCTCTTCACACACACATACATAAACACACACACACAGTGCAGAGTCACGGTTGGAGCCCAGAGTGCATTTCGGCCGAGGCTTTGAGCTTTGCCAAATGTGTCATATCTGAGTGTCCTCCAGTTTTGAGCACTGTGTGTGTGTGTGTGTGTGTGTTTGAGGGAAGGGTGCACTGGGATTTGTGAGTCACATTTTCTAGAGTGTCTTTGTGTGTGTGTATGTGTGTGTGTATGTGTGTGCTGCCACCACTGTTCCCCTTTCATAGGTTTTTTAGAGGGTGAAGACACGTGAGCCAAGCAAGCGAACATGTCTCCCCAGCGCAGAAAGGAGTGGCAGAAGCCCCCCCCCTCCGTCCCCAGCCCTCTCTCTCTCTTTCCCCATCTCTCTCCAAAGGTCTGAAAAATTGAGCAGGCAAGGCGATGTGATGCAGCGGCAGGGCCACGGATGCAGGGGCGCAGGCTGCCTTGCTCGCTCACTGGCTGGCTGGCTGACTGGCTGCGGGCGGGCGGGCAGCTGAGATGGCCTCGGCGGCGTTCTGTCAGCGATAAATACTTTAAGCGTGGGGGGAGGCCGCGGCAGCCAGGGCTGGAGCACATTTCATGCATTATTAAGCTAATGAGAGGCGAGGTGTTCCTGCGAGGCTGGAGGAGGAAGACAAAAGATCCCGTACTTCCACATCTCGCACAGGTCTCTCCCCTCTTCCCTTTCTCTCTCCCCCTCTCCCTCCTCCCTACATTTCTCTCCTCTCTCCCACTATACCTCCCTTGCCCTCTGTCTCTCCACCTCTCTCTATCTTTATCTCTCTTCTCAGAGTCTTGTAAATGCAAGTGGGGAAAAAAAATGGGGGGGTAAATGTGCATCCACAAGCGTGGGGAATGAATATGTATTTCCGTGGAAGCTAGTTGGTAGATAATATTTTATGGAAAGCAGATGCATGCGGTCCCTGAAGAGAACCCCGGTGAGAAATCCTCGCGCAGCAACCTCTCCGATTCCTTCCTCCTCTTCACCACCGTTTCCACACCAAGCATTGTTCATGCTGCCGTCCAAAGGCACACGTCTGAATGGATCACACATGCCCGCGACTGTTTTCTTTAGCCAGCTTTGGGTAGCTTTCCTCTGCTTTTCTTTTTCTCAGTCCTCCTTAGTCAGGGAAAAACCCGCCGCCTTGTTTGTAATCTGCCGGAGAAGGGAATTCAGAATCAAAATATGGCACATAACATGATAGTTCTGAATTATGGCCGGCCCGTTTGAGTGAGTGAGAGGGGGCTAAAATTAGCGGCCAAAGCCTGAATCAGCACAAGGCTCTACTAGTTTCCACTCAGGACTGAAGGCTTTCTGCTGCCAGAGCTTTTTTTCTGTCTCTCACTTTTTCTTACTTTCTGTCTCTCACTCTTTCTCTTTCTCTCTCTCCCTCTCTAATTCTGCCTCCTTTATTTTTAATTTCTTTTCAACCATTTTCTCTTTCCCTTCACTACGATATTTTCTATTTTTCTTTCTCCTCCTCGTCAGTCTATTCTCCTCTCATTCTTTCTTTCTCTCTCTCTTCCTCTCCTCCCCTCATCAGAGCTGGGGCTCTGGCTCGCATGCCTGTGACCTGACAGTGGAGTGTGGTCTGAAGGCATTGAGGGTGATTACCTGTGATGTGCTGACACGTCGGAGTCTGACCACCATCTTCGAAGCACAGCACCAATCAGTGTACACTCTCACTCAATCGCTTGGCCGTCTGTTTTTTTACTTTCGCTCTCTGATTTTTTGGTCTCTGTCCCTATCTTTTACCGCTCCCTGGTCATCTCCCTAGTTTACCTTCCTATATGAGCCAGCCTCTGTTTGTCTTTGTGTTGTGTTTTTTTCATTACATTTTATTTACCAACTGTTCAAAAAATGACCACATGGCAAACAAATTACAAGAGAATTATGGACAACACTGCATTTACACTAAGAATCTGCTAATAACTCTGTTTCCTGAAACCACCGGCACAGGAAAAGCACATGCATGCATGCGCGCGCACACACACACACACACACACACACACACACACACAGAATATCTCACATATGCACAGACTATCTGCTCTTGTAACTGCAGGCCTAAATGCAACAAAGTGCTAAGGGAGTCCCTTAGCTGCCATCTTACTTTTACCTTTCCAGGTCTTGGCATGTAGGCAGAATGCCATGAACAGTGGAGGCCTTTGGAGATTACACAGACAAGGCTATAGATGGGGGGGGAGTTTTGTGTGTTTTGCTATCAAGATTTGTGTGCATGTCAAGTGTTTGCGTGCAGGGGTTAGTTGTGGAATCGTGTGTATCTTTCCGCGGTTGTATGTGTGTGTGTGTGTGTGTGTATGTGTGTATGTAACCTTGACTGGCCTGTATTTGTGTCAGTAGATAAGAGCAATGTGTTTGAAAATGTACGAGGGAGTCAGAGGTGTGTTTTCGTACGGAAAAGGGCTGCCCTGTGGCCTGCGTATGATGGGCCCATGCTGAAGGCAACTGTTGTTTTTTTCTCTCCCGCTCACTTTTTTGCTTATATTCATGACTGCTCCGTGAAGGTCACCGGGCTTAACCAAACCTGTTTTAGAAGCACAAAGGAATATGGCCGTCAGCCAATGGCCTCTTCTGCCAATGTGTTATCATCCCACTACAACCCACCCTGGCTCCTGCCTGGTCAGAAAGGGCAAAGAAAGGGATGAAAATTAGCTTGGGTGCTGACCAATGTATGTTTTTGGTTTGAAGAAACTTTTGGTGAGTTTGATGTTTCAATTTTGTGTCTTTGGGTGGGTTTCAGGTTCTCTCATCTCTTAATAGTCCAAAATGCAGAATGTTAAGACATGTTGTAACCACTGAAAATGCCTGTAATGTTTACTATATTTTTCAGTGTGTACACTCATCTGCATCGTTTGCTTTGTGCGCCTGTTCGGACATGTGTATCTCTCAGATTAACTGGCGAGTCTTTTCAGATGACATGCAGGCCTGAATTGCAGATAGACTACACTTGCGATGTTAATTACCTTTCAAATTCCAGAACATTATAAAAATGTTTCAACACCTCTCTGCAGGCCAAATGCTCATGATTAAGTTAACAGCTTGATATTTGTCTTGCTGTGTCCTCTATCCTTACCTGTTCTCTGCCCCATGACCAACATTGTTCACTGTGTTTTACGAGACACTGCTCCTTCCTTGGCCTTCTATTCTCCATGGTCAGCCTTTTGTAGGTCAACGTAAAGTTCTCTTCCCTTCCATATACCAGACGTGTTAGAGGATTTCTTTTTTTTTTTTTGCCACGACCCTAAAGCAGGAGAGGGATGAACTAAAAACATGATCAGCGGATTTGTGTCGTTTACAGAAAACACTCCCACCGTGTTGATAAACAACACTGCTTCAGTATTAGCAGCTAGGAGATAAGGGAGAGGCTCGCCTTTGTCCCTCTGACTCAAAGCAGCCCTGTGATCCAGTCATGAACTTGTGAGTTGGGTTCGAGGCAAGCGTGATGTAGCTCGCACGCTCGTGAGTCAGTATCACACGCAGGCACAAGAAAAGCCCTCAGTATGCCATTTTGGAACCTTGCACCGCCATTTTCCATAATGACTTAAAAGCACGCTTGTGCGCGTCTCAGGAGGATTATCATCCGTCTGGGCCGTGAGACTGGGATTTCCCTCACGGCTTCAGTGGAAAGTTATTAGAGGATTCGCAACTGGCTCAGCAGGTCTTTTCCATGCCGGGTGAAAGCCCTAGCCACAGCGTTGGTTAGCCTTGCCCGTGTGCACGATAAGGCTCAGCTTTCCCGATCCACCCGGCCTTTACACAATAATGCCGTTCGACAAGTTAAAACTAAATCAGCTTTTCGAACACTGTGCCACAGTTTGAAACTGAAACAGGGGGATTTTTCATCCTGAGCAGGGAGATCAGGCCGAACAGCCAAAACTGAAAGTGCTGAAACGAAATGATAAAACCACTTTAAGAAATGTGATTCTATCAGGGATATCTATCCAGGCATTCACCACCCTGTCACCACTACACAACTTAACCAGACCTACGATCGCTTCTTCTCTCCAATGATCTGGTCAGTTTGGCTCGTCATGGGTATTGGGGAAAAAAAGGTGAGAATTGTGTGTAGTGGCTTCTCTGCTTGCACGCATGCAGTCTCCTTTGTTTAGGGAGAAAATAGGGCAATGAGGGGGCTTGGAATGACTCTACCCCACTGAGAGTGAATGGAGGAAGGGCAGAAGGGCTACGTGAGAGAGGCACAGCCCACATGGCCCAAACCAGGTCACTCAGCGCGTTACAGTATGGCTGCGTCTGGAATCTAAAACAATTAACCGCTTGTTGTTCCCACACACCCCCAAAAAAAAAAAAAACAACCCTGCTGTTTTAATTCATTGTGCTCCGTTATGCTAATATTCAATTAGAATTCTGAATTCTAATTAATGCCTCGTAGAACTCAGACTTCTGTATAAACAGCTTTTTATCCCCCCAGGGCTGAAAATGCAAATAGGGCGTCAGGGTTAGCAGCGCCAATGAATCAGATACCGTCATAATATTCCTCTGAATAATGGCATGCCTGTTCCACATGGGTCCTGGTGCTGAATCCTGGTTTTTGTGAGGCCCGAGTACGGGCGGGCGGCAGCTCGCCGGGCCAGTCCGGCCCTGAGATGATTGCCGTCTCAATACTGCCGTGTCTGTTCCTTGCAGGGTGGGGAGCCAGTGACATGCTTTTCATTTCACAACGTGTTAGTCAGCGTAATCAAATTGTGCTGCTCACTGAACACTACTCCTTTAAATAAGCGGGTCATTGATACTGGGGCTCAGACAAGTTTCCTTGGCAATATGGCCTCCTGATTTGTGCACTCGTGCTGCCCACACAAGGACCTTATGGAATCTCATAAAATGTTTCAAGCAGCAGAGTTTAATTCTTTTTAGTACATTTGACTCTTTGTTTTGACCAATTAAATGTGAAGTTTGATTTCATTACCCTTCAGAGTGATGAAATATGAAAAAGGCTTAATAGTGGTAGTGACCATTAAAATTGAAACAGCTAGAAATTAAAATGCTAGTAGTAGAAGTAGTGTGTGTATATTAGTATGTAAAAAAAGTCAATACTAAATGTATTTATAAATGAAGAAATATAAATCTTTGCCGTCTTCGTTTACTTTCTGGCCGAGGATCCACTGGAGGTTCACACACTCTCCGCTCTCCTCTCCCAAGGCTGCACTGTCTCGACTCTCTAATTAGTCGCTGTAGAGCTCGGAAACTATTTGAGGAATGCAGATATCGATGGGGGAGGCGGACAACTCCTACCAGCTTTTTGGTGTTTGTGTTCAGATATTGAACTGTAAGATGAGTACAGAATGTCTTCTCCGCCCATCTGTAACTGTCGCCAGGCCTCCAACTGTTACTGTGGGTGCCAACGCAACAGGACGTATCTGAAGACTTACTGCGGGTCGGGGCCATATTTTATTTTGTAGTTGCCTAGCTGTCTCTAGGGAATGCTGTCTTCATGTGGACAGCGTTGAAGAGCGTCTCTTACTACTCTCCTGAGAAGAAACAATAATGATAGAGTCCACAGAGAGTATATTAAAAAACATGTCCTTAAAAACGTAAAATCCCACTTTGAATTTGTGTTTTGGAATTTGCATCAGTAGACAGGCTTCTTTTCAGCACGTTGCATCACCAGTTTAAGTGGGAGCTGTGTAGCTTTCCAATCTTGATGAGATCTTACACGTCCCCTGTATTGTTTGAGTACTAAGAGGGAGAAAAAAAAGTGACAAAAAAACTCCCTTTTCAGTCTCCCTTAAACATCAGTGTGATGGATGAAAAAAAGACCAGCTCAGTGGGAGTAGTACCTTTGTTTGTGCAGGAAGCTTTTGAAGCCAAGCCATTGCTGATAGTAAAAAGGGGGAGTCACAGCCACAGCAATTGCACTACTGTGTTGCATGATGTGTTGAACTCTCTGCAGCAGTCCCAGTGGACTGGTCCCTGTTGCACGCCGCTGGGAGTGCGAGCGAGGGAAGAAATGAAAGAGAAGAGAAAGAAAGAAGAGAGCGTCTCTTTCTAATTCGCACTAATGACGAAGCTCCTCTTCTGGCTGCCTGCCGTTAGTCAGTCAAGCGGGCGACGGGCATGCTACCTCCTCTGAAGAGCACTAGAAGCCCCTCGACGTCCTGTCACGACGATGCGTCGTCGAACGCAGACACACTAGATCACGTACAGCACGTTTGTTTCCGACGGGACAGGATCTGTCAGGTTCGCGCAGGCTGCTGAGAGAGAGAGTCCCTTTCGATGAAGATAGCAGGGACTGTCAGAGATGTTGTGTCGTCACTACTGAGTAGGCCTTGGATCCCCAACTGCAGATACTGTCTGTCTGTCTCTGAATGTAACGGAGTTCTAGAACTTTCTACATCAGGACCTTGATAGTACTTTAATCCGTAACTGTTGGCTCAGTGATGATACGTCATGGTTGCAGCGACTCAGTCTATTTTATATTTTAATTTTTTGTTTTTTATTCGTTCTTGTTTTTCTTTTACTTTTACCAAAAGTTCTGTGTTTGTTATCTGGCATCTGTTTTAATGGTTTTAACCTTATCGGCACAGAAGAAATCTGATAGGCTGTGGTAAATTCTGCAATGATGCAGTTATGTTGAAACATTTGTGTGTTTGTGTATGTTTTTTTTTTCTCTCTGCTGCCCACTATGTGCACATTTGAATTAGCATTATGTGGGACTTCACCTTCATAAAGACCAACCTTTTATTCCCACCACTGAGAGGGAGTGGTTTCCACTGTCAACAACTCCAACATTGTTGTCTGTCAATGACCCATTGCTTGCATTACCATACACATGCATCATAATTGCATGCGGCATAATTGGAATGAACTGATGTCTGGTTTTGGCTTTTCTGTTCATTCATTCATTCGTGAGAGCAGAACAAACACAGACCTTACTGAACACAGAAAGAGACAGAGAGAGAGAGAGCTGGAGAGACAGAGAGAGACGTACAATTTTGAAAAGTCAATGAATGCAAACTTCGGTGTGGGTGCATAACTGCAGATGGAGGATTGAGTGGGTGAGCGACAGATGCATGGTTGTCTGCTTCCCTGTGTTCTCCTTGCTTGCGTCATAGTCACTCCTCTGGTTTACTTTTTTTTGCATGTTGCTGCTGTTGTTCTCAATCTTGGCATCTTTTCCACTCCTCTCCGCTTTCTACTCCTCCTTGCTTTGTCTCTTCACCTGCTTTTGTTTGTTTCATCCCTGCCCCCTCACCTTATTTCCTGTCCTCTTTTCACCTTCTCCATATTTCGCCTGCCTTCACCGCTCGTGCCATGCCTACTCCTGTCCCCCACTCTGCTCTGTTGTCTTCTCTCTTTCTTTCTCTCTCCTTCTCTCTTTCCCTCTCTCTCTCTCTGTGTCTCTCTCTCTCTCTCTCTCTCTCTCTCTCACTTTGGTCGGGCATGTGATTCATTTGTCTATTAGGCTGTCACTCACAGGCTGGCCCGGGACATCAGCAGGCTTATTAGAGAGCGTTGATAATGTGATTCCCCCCTCGCAGCATATGTTAAACTGCTGCTCTGATTTATGTCAGCCAGCTTACGCAGCCAAGCGCCTGGGAGCCAAACAAGCCAAGAGCCTACCCCACCCCCAGCCCATGCCCTCTCCGCTCCAGCCCAGGCTGCGAGCATCTTTTTGGGGCCCGAGTCCTGAGTTTTAGCCCGGGTCTGAGGTAAAGGTCACCTTGTATTAACGGGGACAGTGCAGCAAGGTTGCATTCTCCGAGCCTTGCCCCTTTTCCTCTGTCCTGCGAGGTGTTTATCGGGCCCTCCCCGCGACTCAATCTTGTGTAAACTCAGAGTCATAATCGAGGGTTTGGAGAGATTAGTCTGGGTCCCAAAAAAAAAGAGAAAGAGCGAGCGAGTTTGTTCTAAATGCCAGCAGCCCATTATCTGGAGAGGGGTGCTGATAAGGCCTCTGGTAGCTGTTCTCTTCGAATGCAAAATAGATTAGCACACTGTGAACCCAGTTCGGTTTTAAGCATCTGTGGTAGCTTATATTTCAAGGGGGCGGCATCTAGGGTTTTTTTTTTCTCCTTCTGAGAAGTTGCCCCCTTAGGCTGACGAGCGTATTCCTTCTTCCAGTCTGTGCGAAAGAACAAATCAATTTCATGTAGTGCTAATGTCAAATCAATACACACAAGGGTCAAGTGGCTAAGGGGTTTTCCCTGAGTGAACTGAGCAGGGAGTCCACAGCATTGTTGCACAGAGGCTGTTGCTTTGGCGTGCGGGTTTTCAGTTAAGTATAGCATAGTCAAAAAACTTTAAAAGAAAAAACTGTTTGGCCAACTTGTAGGGCAACTTTTATACCCAATATAGCGAAGAATGCACAGGACCTCTGAAGAAACAAAATGGACCAGCAGGGCACTAGATAGTGGCAGGCCAGCTCTTGAAACAATGGTACCTTAGTCTTGGAGCCTTTTTGCGCTCTCCACCCTGTTCCAAAATTGAATCATGTCCGCAATGTAGCTCCAATTCTGTAAATAATTTACACCTCTATGAGTCTGCAAAAATATTTGCGCTTTGCCCTGCCGCTCAGTCGCCTCCCTGTCTTCTCCCCCTCATGCTTGAACCTGTTGGAGAGTTGGCGAAGGAGCTGGCCTTCAGGTGTTCTCATTTTTCTGCCTTCATCTTCTTTGCCTTTCTTCTTCTACTTCTAGCCTGCTTCTTCTTCTTTCTTTTTTTTCTTCATTTTTCTCTGGTGGTGGCTAGAGATGCAGACAGATCTGCTAAGGCAGGCGTGGAGAAACAGCTCCCTCAGTACTCCTCCAACCCTCCCTCCCCCCCTCCCCTACCTCTTCCTCCCCCTCCCTCTCTCACCCACCCTCCCTCCCTCCACCGTTCTACATATGCAGCTGATAGCATCTGGCACGGCCCCCTCTCAAGGGAGCGCCGTAATCTGTTCCATCAGCGTTTACTACTGAAGAAATTAACTAAGACAAGCGCCGTGGCCTGAGCCAGCAGAATTCTTCCATTAGGAAAATTATAAAGCCATTATGGAGAACAATTTGCTCCTTCATCCAAACGACTCCCCCTCTCTCCCTCTTTTGCTTGCTTTCTTTCTGTCTCTCACACACACTCGTTCTTTCAACTTTTCTCCTTTTTTCTCTTACCGACTATGTAACGTGTGTGTGTGTGTGTGTGTGTGTGTGTGTGTGAGGGGTGGCAAACTAGGGTGTGTTACAATTGATGGGGACAGACTGTGGCGTTGTGGGAACAGGCACAGGGGTGAACAGTGTTCACGTGCTCCTGGGTGTCTGATAGGCCGAGCCGTCTGATTAGCCTAGTCGTCTGATTAGCCCATCTGTAATTGAAATAAGCATACAGAAGGAGGAGGAGCTGGAGGAGGGCTGCTTTAGTGTTTTTGGCCACTGTGGCTCTGTACCGTAGTGAAGTATCTGTCTGAAGACGAGTCACATGGTCACTGTTAATATTCTTAACCCAAATGCCAGACACAGGAGGTGAGCTAGTTCATTTTCTTGATGTATTAATGGTGATAAGGCTGTCCGTGTGGGGAGTGGTACTCTATAAATAAGCCTGACTTCCTTTCTCTAATAAGGTCTGGCTTGACTCTCCCTTTTCCATGGTGGGGATATTTATGCAGGTGAATTTGCCATTGTGGGAACTTAAGATGGTCAGAGCAGCAGACCACTATGCTGAAATGCTGCGCGATGAAAATAAAGATTATACAGGGTTTAAATCTAAATATAGTGAAAGGGTAAGTTGAGGTTGCGTGAAAATAATTTTATAATATGGCTCAGAGCGAAATAATGTTTCTGCTCCACGGTCCCTCAAAGCAGTCATTTACTCTCCAACTGTTAAGAAGCAGTGTGGTTTACACCCAGCACTCTTTCAGTGATATCCCATAATTAGATATGTACACCATCAAAAAGTGTCAACAGAGGTAATCTGGGAGTTGACCAATAATAGCTTAGTAAATACTGCAGCAGTAGACATGATGGTAGAGGAAGAAGAGTCTACTGTCTCTCTATGTGATGTGTAGATGTTTGTAATATTTAACTGCATTCTATTTTTGTGAAACCATTAAGCAAAAAGGGGTAAAAAAAAATATTGTCTATGCCATCTCTTAAAAGCCTAACAAAAAGCCTATCAAGATATTTTACACTTTTCACAAACTATAAACTAGCTAACTAGTAGCTTAGATGATGTTGATGCAGGGAAAGTGATGGATGTTTTAAGAAAAAGGAAGAGAGATAATATACTAGGGTTTCCTGCATAAAAGTATTTGCATAGATGTCATACTCAATGGTAATCAACAAACTGCCTGCAGTAGCTTAGGAACCTGGAGAGTCACCAATAATGAAATCCCACTGGCCACCAGTATCAGCACCAAACAGACCGCTATGTTAGAGCAGAGGCTTCTGGGAGCGTCCATTTGCTATTGAGGAGCCGCCTGCACAAAGTCATCTGTTTATTGGGATGTGATGATTGAGCGGGAATTGAAAATGAGACGCGAGGGCAGAGGTGAGATGTTGGTGGTTTGTGTGTGTGTGTGTGTGTACTGGGGGTGGGGTGGGCTGGGGCTGGACTTGGGATTGGGGGGCTAACAGTGGGTGCTGGCTGGAGGACTGCTGGTGGATTGAATGTGAAATCTTTTGATCCAGACGTTCATCCCCCAGCCAATGCGCAGACAGCAGGGGTTTCTTCGAGTTTCAGTCGTTCAGGATTCACGAGCCTCTCTTGGCTAATCAAAGAGGTGATTAGCCAAATCACAGGCTTTAATGGGCTTATAACAGCAGCATCTGCTAATCAGTGTCAAGAGTGTTAACTTGTGAGGGGCTCGGGGCGTGTGTGTGTGTGTGTATGTGTGTAGCTCCCATGTCATGGGGAGAGATGGAGACTGAAATGTGCGTCAACAGCCATGCTGAACTCTGGACACACGTTAAGGCAGTGGGGCTGTTGACTAGATACAGTAGGATGTGATTTGAAAATTAAGGCGCTAAATGCCAGGCAATTAAATACATAGGAGTAATCAGTTGATCAATTTAAAAAATAATAATTTAGGTAAATTCCTCTCACTGATCTAACAGTTGGTTTTCAATGACAGAGTTGTGAATATTATAATATATTACTTGGCTACATTCTGTCAAAAAATAAGGGGAAAAATGAGGGAAGGTTCGCTGAAATTAACAAATTGAGATTTAGTGAATACTGTAACTGACTACATCGGCTTGTGAAATCTAAGAGTTTTTGCACATTAGTCGGGCATTTGGCAATGGAAGTGTGTCTAAATTAGGGCTGTGCGATTATGGCAAAAATCTAAATTGCGATTTTTTTCAACCAATATTGCGATTGCGATTTTTCACAATACAGATCACAAGCACCAAATATGTCCCATTAATATGCATATTTGTAAACAATGTCTAATTAAAAATAGAAAATGAACTACTCATTTATCAGCATATTTTTATTCAAGAGAATATCTGGTTGCGTTGAACCCCAATACTTGTTTAACATAGTGCAGAGTGTAGCTAACAAACAAGTCAATGCATTAAGTCAATGTATTTACAAAACAAAACTAAAATTGCGCGCCTCTGCGATTTGGAAATTGCGCTTTTCAAAATTGCGATTATATTGTAAATGCGATTAATTGTCCAGCCCTAGTCTAAATGTGACACTTACAAGGAAGACACAATATACAGTAATGCTTGTGTCTGCCATGGCCCTCTCTGGCAAACAGTAATCAGAGAAATAATGAATTGGTTTCATACAATTATCACCTCTCATTTTGCCAAATGCTATTGTCAGATGTGCAGGGCTGGCCTCTGGCAGGCCTAAATCCAGTACACAGTGTGTGCTTGTGTTAGAAGCATCTACACAGTGCAGTAGACTGGCAGAGATTCTCTTCTTTCCTACTCCCCTCTCTCTCTCTCTCTCTCTCTCTCCCTGATGCTTGCCGCCCTGCTGAGCTGACTGAGTTGAGCCAGGGCATTTTTTTTTTTTATGGCTGGACCACATGGCACTACAGGATGCCTGGACACAGATACAACCACAACAGTCTGTCATCGCGTCATAAAGTTAAAAACTATCCACTTGGGCTGTGGTAGTTTTTTTTGTTTTTATTTATATATTTGTTTTTTACAGAAATCGTTAGAAAGAGATGGGGAGGGACATATAGAACAATAAAGGGAGAGTGGGAACAATCCGGAGGGAGAGGGCGAAAGGCTCACTTCCAATGTCCCCACTAAGCCCTAAACCCTGAACCTGCAAAGACTTACCCAGCATGAATCTGTCTTGTGCTCAGCTGCTTCATGACACTTAAGTCTTTGAGGGTCTAGAAGGAAGAGCTTAGGAGGCACACTGTTATTCAGGCACTGCAACGCAGACAGACAGAGAGACAGACAGACAGACAGAGACAGATAGATGAAAGCTGGACTGGCCTGTGGTGGCGGTTCACTCACTAGCCGGCCCCACACTTACTGAGCTGGAGGTTTGGGGGAGTCTGGCAAGCTGAGCTCCAACCTAATTAACTTGATTTGTTCTTTGCATCTGGTTCCCAGATGTCAACACGCGCTCACACACACACACACACACACACACACACACACACACACACACA
>JAGFZM010001665.1:0-5000 GCA_017657215.1 Limnothrissa miodon | reverse complement strand
AATGCCACTTGTGTTCCTACTTATGTTGTTATTTATAGTTAGTTGTAAATAGTTGCTTTCTGTGACGGAAGATAAAGCCTTTGCATACATGGAAACATTACCCCACACTTTAATGCTGAAAGAATCCAGTCACACAGCTAAGGTGTCGGGTAACTATGCAAACGTATCATAACAATAATTAAAAGTAGATAATTTATGCTGTGTAATTAATATTAATAATCTGACTCTAGTTTGTTGACATATACTCTGCTATTTGTTCTGTCACCTTATTTATGAAGTGGATTAGATTAGATTATCTTTGGAGGGCCGAGTGATTTTCCCTCCTGCGCTGCTCTTTATTTCTGCTCGTGTTATGTAGCTTTTGGGGAGGAGATTTTTCAATGCAGCTCTGGGTCAAGAGCCATATCATGTCTGGAGGTGGTGTGCGTCTTGCATGGTGTGTGTGTGTATGTGTGTGTGTGTGTGTGGGTGGAGGGCAGGGAAACAGGCCAAGTAATGCTAATGGAGCTTTAACCCCAGACAGCAAGTGCAGTAGTGGGCCTCGCAGCGGGGCGGCTGCTTGGCCGATGCGCTCTGACAGCACGAGGGCCTGGGCCAAGGGGATCCCCCGAGCTGCTACCGCTCGCCGCCGTCACCATCACCACCGCCACGGCCACCATCGCCCACTCTGCACCCGCTTTCCCACTCAGCATGGCCGCGAGAACACAAGGCAGCAGGCAGGCGAGGCTTCCATGCCCCCTCACACACGTCTCAAGCCAGCGCCTCGGCCCGTGCCCTCCAGGGCCCGGCCACTAATGTGACTAACGCGGGGAGTGACGGGCACATAGTCCCAGAGGCTGGAAGGCTGGTTGGTTGCACACACACGGAGAGTTTTCTGCCGTTTGGAATCAGGCTGGGCACATAAGAGTGTTGTCTGCACAACGCTTGTGTGTGTGATATCAGTGGTGGTGGTGTTGAGCTCGATTTATTTTATTTTTTTTCTCCGTTTTGAATCTGTTTTGTTGAACTGGTAGATATGTGGTGACTATATCCAAATACAGGTCTGTACTTTGGACAATGTTCGCTGTGGCTTAAACTTCAAGTACACTTCCAGTGTACAGCAACAGTGTGTTAAATGCATGAAATATAGGAATTTATATTCCTGGATTATGTAGACATTTAATTCATGCAAACAGCGAAGTGTTTGTACAATTATGAATTTGTACTAAACTGCCCATGGACAATCAAAGTACACAAATTATATAAAGAAATGTGTAAATGCAATGTGTACAAAAAAAAAATGTCCAGATGCCACTGGGTTTATTGTGATGACCAAACAACCTTCTTGCTTTTCTGTAGATTTTGACGTGTAATGTCAATAACTGTGGCACAGCCACTTAAAAATGTGTCACACCATCCTTGGCACGATTGCATGAAAGCTAGAAGCTATTTTTGTTTTTACATTTTTTCTTTTTTCTTTTTGGTTCATTTTGCACACATCAGTAAACGTGTTCACAAGAGCGGCAAAGTCCTCATTCTCCAGAAACACTTCATTTAGAGAGCATTTGGGTGCCTCATTTCTCTTAAAGCACTTCACTCGCCACTGCTAAGATACACATCGGGCCCACTGCAGTCATTTTAGGCTAAATATTTTGTGTCAAGGTACACAGTCAGCTAAATTAGCACATGCTTAGCTCTTGACCTGAAGTAGAATTGTAAAACACACACACACACACACACACACACACAAACACACTGATAGAAGCTAACAGTTACTACAGACAAAACAAGACAAGACAAGACAAAAAAAAAGACAAGACAAGACAAAAAAAGATTTTGTAATAGTAGATCAGTGGTGGTAAGCCTGTCGCAACCAATACAAAAATGTAAATTTCTTTTGCATTCACTTGAAATAATTTGACCGTGTTTGCCTCCCACAGATATTAAGTATAGGACTTTTATTAAACTCTGGCAGCTTTTACTCAAGGCAGTGTTATCTCTGGTTCCAAATCATTTTCGCAACTTTTTGCAAAACCTAGCAACGTTTCTGTGCTGTATTTCAATGGCATATGGCCGTGTGGCTGTGGCGCCGTAGCGTTGAATGTGTCTGCTCAAACAACATGGCAGGTTCTATTTAGGCCCTGTGCAGTGCTGACGGTCCTGTTCCTTTTTTCCCCTCCTTTGCCAGTCCCCAGTGCTTTCCATTACGGCCAAATAAATACCAGAATATCTCCATGTGGCGTGACACAGTAATTGGTCCGGTATTGGCTCTTGCAAACACACTCTAAAACTCCCTCTAACACAGACACTTTTCTTTCTTTCTCTTTCTTTTTTTCTTTCGGTCTTCCCTCCTTTTATACTCTTTCTCTCTTTGTGTGTGTATATATACATATATATATACACAAAGAGAGAAAGAGTATATATATATATATAAACAAACTAACTGTAGGCAGGAAATCCCTCAATAAGGGAGTAAGTTCAGATGGAATTTAATAAAAAAGGAGGAAGGGGGGATGTGAGGCCAGTCCTGTTTTTATTTTGGGTTTCTGGAACTCTCCTGGGCCCTTCTCCACCTTCTTTCCTCCTGTCCCCGTGTCCCCACCGGCACATCCGCAGACTGCCACGACCCGGGCACGTTTGCCTCTCTGAAGGCTGCCAAAGCGCGCCACCAAAAGCTAGCAGCTAGCAGCTCAGAGCTCGAAGAGTTTGCCGAACTGGCACTGGTGTTCGAGCTCTGGTGGTTGTATAATTTAGTGCTAAGAAACTAGCATCTAGCGGTGGCTTTTTGTAAATTTGATGAAAGGAGGGCCCAGGTGGTGCCTCGTCCCCAGCCCAGAGAGGCCAGCCAGCGCCAGGGTCCAGCGGGGCCAGCCAAGGCTGAGGCTGGCCTGTGTGTGTGTGTGTCCTCCTGTGAGTGTGAGTCTGCCCCTGCTAAAGCACTCTCCCTCTCTTTCTCTCTCCCTGTGGTCGGGTCCCTGTGTGTTCTTGTGGTCGCAGACTTGGTCGTTAACACAGCTAACTGGCCCAGTTTTAACTCTTCTCCTCCCTCCCCTCTCTTCTCTTCTCTTCTCGTCTTTTCTCTTCTCTTCTCTTCCTTTCCCCCAAACGGTTTTTAAAAATACACACCCAGTGAAAGAGAGAGAGAGAGACAGAGACAGAGACAGACAGACTGAGAGCGAGAGAGGAAAAGAGAGAGAGCCACCGGCAGAGGCAGTACAGTCAGGCCCCACACCTTAGCTCACCCATGAAGAACCAACTTTCTCTCTCTCTCTCTCTCTCTCTCTCTCTCTCTCTCCCTCTCTTGCGAGCAGCAGAGCCGGGGACCAGAGCGGAGCGTCCTTCACAGGAACCCAACTGCTCCAAATAGGAATCTAATTTTACCTATTCGTCTATAAATGCCCACAGTGGGAGAGAGAAAAGGGTTGAGGAGAGGGGTGGGGTGGTGGTGGATCAGGACGGCACGGGACGGGACGCCGGCCGAGGCTCTTGTGCAAGCATATGGAAGCCAGAGACTACTCTGATTGAGAATTTTGACCCAATACGAGAAGACAGATCACACACATGTCATTTGGAGTAGAGTGTTGAAAAGGAAGAAAATAGCATATCAGATGTGAAGACAAAAACTCACAGTTTAGATATGGATTGAGAGAGAGAGAATGAGAGAGCGAGAGAGAGAGAGAGAGAGAGAGGCAAACATCAGGCTGGGCCCATTTACTGTATTTTTAGTTAGTCATCAGTGTTGTCAGAGAATTTGGATGCCAAGAGTCCCAGGTGGAGGCTAGTGTGTGGTGTTGTGGTGTGTGGTGTGGTGTAGTGTAGTAATGTGCGGATGGTTGGGGATGTGCAGTAGGTGCTACGCTGTGGAAGCTGTGTTGAGCGCTAGTGATGTTCTTTCTCACTAGCGCTTTGAGGGGCTAGTGGAGGAGGCAAGCTGTTGTGCTCTCTCTCTCTCTCTCTTTTTCTTCCTTCAAAGCTTCCCACGTTCAAGTCACTGGTGTAACTAAAATGGCAGCCCCCGGGTCAGGAGAAAAAGCTGAATGTAGCTCTTGTGTGTGTGTATCTCTGTGTGTGTGTTTTGTTCGTTAAAGGAGAGAGCGCTTCTTCTTTTCCTGTCAGGAAATGAGAGCACAATGGGGAGCATACGCGTGCACGCACGCACACACACACACACATACACATACACACACTGCCTATGTAAGGGATTGGGGGTGTAGTTCACTGGCATCCTCCCTTAGGACATGAAGGTTTCAGACAAAATCCTCCCCCCTTTCCACATACATAAGCCCACGCGCGCACACACACAACACACACACACACACATGCACAGGGCTCTAGGTGCTGAAATGGCTGTAAGATGGCAATCTGTTTGGTCTGTATAAATCAACCCAGCCCTGGTGGCACTCCCCACAGCAGGACATGACATGTCTGATCAGCTCACCGCCACCCTCCCTGCTCCCTCTCTCCACACACACACACACACACACACACACACACACACGGCTGACTTCTCTGCTAGCTTTTTATAGCTAATGAGCAGCTCACTCAGCACAGGATAACACAGACTAGTGGCTAATTCTGCTGGGAAGCTATTTGATGTCTCCACCACACATATACACACACACACACACACACACACCCACACACACATAGCCTTCAAATCTTCTGTGGTGGTATGAGTGGGCAGAAAGAAGGATGTTCGTCATGGTGGCCAAGGCGTGTTGGTGTATGCGCGTGTGTGTGTGTGTGTGTGTGTGTGTGTTTGTTTGTTTAAGTAGTGACAGGTTGTGCGTGTGGTGCATGTGTGGAGTTGATTATGTGTGGTGATCTGTTAGTGTGCCGTGCAAAATATTAAGAAGCATGTAGGGTTGTGTGTGTGTGTGTGTATTTATGTATGTGTATGTATGTGGTGGGCTATCAATATGTAGGATTTATACTGTATATATGTATGTGGACATATGGGGCTGCGTTGTGTGAGAGAAAGGGATAGTGGAAAATAGATTTAGGATCTCTGCATTTCTGTG
>JAGFZM010001664.1:0-14322 GCA_017657215.1 Limnothrissa miodon | reverse complement strand
CAGCGGTAGGTAGCATTTGCAACAACAGCGCCCCACCTACAATACAATGCAATACGGTGAAAATTTACATTTCCGGTCTTTAGAGAAAGCTTGTGAGACAAAAAAAAACAGAAAGTCGCTAAGCCCTGCTTCATAATCAAAAATCTTTTTAGGCTGTTGAAAAAAAGATCAAATAAATCTGTGCATGCTGTAGTAAAAATGAAATAGGCAGGTCAAACTCTATTAAATATCAATCAGTATCTGTGCAGCTCAACTCTAACAATATATCTGCAATCCCTCCAACTTTATATTTATAATTAATCACATATTTGCTCTCTGTCCGCCAACTAGCGGGCCTAACCTCCTGTTTCAGAGTCTTATGTCCTGGAGTAACGTGTGTCATTCCTAAAATACCTCCTGTGAGATATACAGGCAGGGAGGATATATCGCTCCTTCTATGACACTCACTGACTGAAAGCATGGGAAATGTTATTGAGGGGGAATGGAGACAAAGTTTCGGGGCTTATCTTGTTTTGTGCGTGTGTTTGTTCTCGCAGATCTGGAGGCAGCTCTGGGAATGAGTGTTTCTGCCCCAGCTATGTGTGAGAACGGAAGCAGCAAGAGGAAGGTGAGTGTGAGGCCACTCAGATGAGGACCAATCATGTGAGGCCACTCAGATGAGGACCAATCGTACCTCACGGACCTCAGAATCACCTGGTTGTTCTACATCTGTTTATTCCACTTGCTAGTTGCTTTGCTTTGCTAGTGATTTTTCACAGGGGTGCCACTGGTGAAAGAGCAATTGCTACTGTGTGCAAGTTGTAATTATCTCAGAAAAACTTGCTTACAAACATATAGTCATTTAATACACATCAACAGAGAAAAATATAATTATATAATTTGTTTATTAGGGTCATAGCTAATTTTACATGGTTGCTCGGATGTGAAACTGCCAGAAGTAGTTTGGACACAAAATAATATGTTTAAGCAGGATTTTTGTTTAAATTGTTAAAAGGGTCTATGTAGTTCCATTGCTAAAAAAGAGTGAGGCAGATCGACTGGGTCTTGCAAACAGCGCATAGTGAACAAATCCAGCGTGGCTTATATCTGTCATCCTATGAACCCTATAGGGTCCCTGTGAGGAGAATGGGCACCACCTGCAATCAAATGGCAAAGGCCAACGCAGCCAGACAACCACAGCCAAGAGCAGCAAGAGGATCCGAACATGAGGGGGGTGAAGAGGAGGATGAAGAGGAGGAATGGATGAATAGGAGGAGGGGATGAATAGGAGGATGAAGAGGAGGCAGGGATGAAGAGGAAAGAGAGGAGGAGGAGGAGGATAAAAGGCCAACAACAGTTTGGTTGATCAGAGGCCGTGATGACAAAGCAATAGACAGTCCATCATTTAATTTGCACAATTGTTTTTAAAAGAACATGCTCCAGCTTATTGCACCGGAAAGCATGTGAGAGAAGTGTGTTTGTGTTGACTTAATTCCAGCCAATTTTTGTATTGATATTATTTCTATTCACTTCCATATTTTTGTGGAGAGTTAAGGTGCTTTATTCTCTTTGATTTTGTAAACATTTGTCTTGTCTTGTCTTATCAGCCCATCATAGTACTAATTTTTGTCTTCTACTTGAGAAAGAAATCTTTCTCGTCAACCACTGAGGTGTATCAGTGTGTCATATTAACTCAATTTTAGTGACAGGCATATCAAAAGACTCAGAGAAGCTATGTTTGTGTTTGTGTCGATGCAATTCCAGCAAACATAGATATACACTGCAAAAATGTCCTCCCAAAATAACACAAAACATTGTAAATATACAGTCAGAATTATTACAAATTTGGGTCCAAAATGTTTTATCAGACAGATTTGTTAAAGCGTTACAGATATGTTATTAGCGTTATTAGCTAAACCCTCAAAGACTTAATGTGTAGGAGACTAGTGTGGTTTATACGTAGTGATTAGCCAGTGCTGAGGCTCTTACTGTAGGTTTAGAGCAAAGAGCACTGAACACTGCCTCCACTTCAGCCCTGTGTGTGTGTGTGTGTGTGTGTGTGTGTCCTATCCATACAGTCAATGAGCCTGATCAAGTGGATGCTCAGAGTGGCTGCCATTCATAATGGACTGTGAAACAGGCAAATCCCAGTAGGGGGAAGAAAGTGTGTTTGTGTTTGTGTGTGTGTGTGTGTATGCATGCAGGTGATGAAAAGCTGAACCATCCAGCAAATGTGCTCTGTAGTTCTGGGCTGCCCTTTTTATTTGACTTCATCTTTCTTTATTATCATATCAAATCCTGCCTTAAACAGATCTAAATAAACCTCAGATATTTCCTGACGTTTGTTTTCTCCTCTTGAGTCACCCCCTCATCCACTACTTCTGTAGCCCAGCAGATATAATCCTGTTTTCCACTGAAAGGACCATTTGTTTAAAAAATAAGACCATCTAACAAGACTGTGGAGACAGATCTAAAAGGCTGCCATCCATCTAATATCTATTTGATTTAGCAGCTTACATTAATCAGTATGTAGCCTGCAAACTGAAAACCTTGCAACCTACAAAGTGAAAACCTTTAGTAAAGAAATATATGCATGTTGAGTCTGAAAATAAATATTTTTTCCAATTATTTCATTAATATTTTCCATTATTTTCAATAAAATGCTAAAACAAATCTCAACCAGAATTCAATAGCATTCTGCCATTATAAACAGTTATTACAGTTGCTCATTTTGAAAAAAAAAAAGAAAGAAATCTGAGTTCTGATAAAAAAAAGTGTTGGCTATTAGTATGTGCGTCTGCGTGCGTATGTTACCACCTGCAGTATCACCCACTCATCCTTATGAAATTGTAGCTGTTTTATGTGTCTTTGCATCTATGTGTGCATGCTATACTATTCATGTCCTTAAGGAAGAGTAAATAGACTTTTTTTGTGGCGGATTGCAACTTCCTTCAACAACTTCCTGCATTCTTCTATGTGAGAATAGCATGAGGAGGAAGTTTTTACCTCTTGGGAAGCATTTTGAGCTGCTTTCTTGCAATATGGTAGGCTAGGCAATGATTTAAAAAACACAGCACACTGGTCTACCTCACACAGGATGCAATTGACAGTGTGCTAATGTGTTAAGATTTTTTCAATCAAATATTTATTTTTTTCACCACTAGATGTCCCCAGTGAGCATGTGGCTTCAAAAAAAAGCTCTATTTTGCTTTTAGTTTGCAACTCTACTAATTATCAAAACAGATGAGCCATCAACAAAGTGCATAGTGGAAAGAACATTTATTCCCAATTCTCATAGAAAACCTGCACGCACCATTCACACAAAGAGACAAACTTCCATACAGATTGTTAATGGTCACTGCTGGGACGCCCGTGATTCAAAAACAAACCAACAAGTGCATACTGGGAAAAACACCACTGTGACCAATGCGCTCAACTTTAAGTAACGTTTAAACACAGATTACTGCATATATCCAACGACTTCTTTGCTGTTGGCCGTCTAATGACTAAAATAGAGATGAGTGCAGTCCAACCTGTTGTATCCACTAGGTGAGAGAATGGATTCTACTCAAAAAAGCACTTGGGGGAAGTGGGGGACCGGCCTTCTTGCATGACCACAAGCCTTTTACAAACACACACACACAAACACACACACACTTGATCTCAAACAGTCTTTCATGGCACTGATGGGGTTGCGTGTGTCTTCAGCAACTCATCAAACTGAATCTAATTGAATAATGCGGTGCAAAGCTGGAACTCCTTAGCCCATGAGGTAACCCCTGAGTGAGAGAGAGAGGGAGAGATTAAGTTAGTCTCAGTGGGCAACCACAGTCATGTTAAATTAAAGTCAGTTTATGCCACATTATGACATCTGATGACAATGGTAGTGTGAACCAAGCCCCTGATGTCAGAGGTTTTGAGGTGAACGACAGCCTTTCTATCAGAACATATGGAATCAGATGCAAAGTTCCCCAGTAGCACTGTTACAAATGTCACCCATGTATGCACTTTCAGTAGATGGCGTCATGGCGACGTTTGGGAACTTCTGTGACAATGTGGTATTTGTTGTAATGTTCTAATGTAACACCGTGCCAGCTGCCACGACATTACACGAGTGAGCATTAGCAATAAAATAAATTTGCTTATTTTTCAATGGATTTTCCCTACAGATATCAAGCAGTGCTACGCAAGGTGATGAAACATTTTAACAAAACTTTTTGTCATTTGCCCCTGTGTTGCTCAGCTATGATTAGAACAGAAAACATAAAAACAATGTGGCTAAAGGTGTATCATGTGTAGCCATGGCGACTTACGGGAGTTTCATCCTCATGAAGACGCGGGCCATGAAGAAGCTGAGCAGTACGCTGACGAAGCCAATGAAGAGGAGCAGGAAGCGGTTGAGCTTGGGGATGTTGGGCGCGTTGGAGCGGTCCAGAATGATGAAGCCCAAGCCCCCCATAGTGAAGAGGAAGCTGGACGCCAGACCCTCCATGATGTACTGCCCATTCACCCTGAAACAGACATCAACAACAGAGCTCATTTATTTATTTATTTTTAAAGGCCCACTAAGCAACATTTTTCAGTTAATTAATCCGTTTCATACTGTTCATGATGCTAACATGAGTCATTACACGGCGAAAGAACGGTGTAGAATGTGCCGCTGTGGCCTAAAACGGTAGATACAGCATTTGCAATGTTCAACAGCAGCGGTCCGCCTCCAATAGAATTCAGTGCAATACAATGCAATACAGCGGTCTTTAGAGGGAGCTCATGAGAGAAAAACACAGAACACTGCTTAGCCCAGCTTTAACCCTGCCTTGTGATGCTTGCTTCCAGAATTTGCTAGAGGTTTGTGGAATTCATTCATCTCTCCATCTGTGCAATGTATCCTGTTCCACAGGCTGCAACACAACTCCAAAGCATGATGGATCTAATTACATGCTTGATAGTTGGCAAGGTGGCAAGGTTCTATTTGAACATCATCAGATGTTCTGTTGATGTTCTTCTGATGGAGATGCAGGTATGTTTTTTCTCTGCTGAAGGTGTCTACCCAAACACTGCTGCTTTGTGTTACACTACACCAGGGGCCTGTACTACAAAGCGGGGTTACTGGCTTATCCGGGTAAGTTCAAGAGTAACTTGAAGACGTGTGACATAACTTCCCGGCTAACCCATACTACGAAAGGTGGATAGGTTTAAACCGAGGTTTGCTGCCATGGCAATATACGCCACACGCCAAAACTGGTCCGAGCAGTTTTAGTTCTTGGTTAACCCAAGGTTTGCGCTAACCACACCTTATAAGTACCACCCCTCCGCCAACATTTTCGCCTAAGCCAATGGCAACAGTAGGATGATCCGTTTGACATTGGCGCTCGCGTTGTGAAGTGCTCTCTTCGCAGGAGCATGAAGGCGATTATGTCAATCGCGAATCTTTTTCACAGCATCAATGTGCAGGTATTGGGTATTAGGTGTATTTTGATATATTATATACTAGCCCATAACCCACATAAAGTATTAATTTGCATTTTGTTTGGGAGATTATTCTGAAAATGATCAAGAATTTAAGGCTTACTAATTTCACATTTTTTTCTCTAATCCTTTAATCCTTTATGTTTTAAACGTCTTTCTGTCCAACCACATGGGGTGACCCTGTTAATTTACAGGGGAATATTTTGCCTCAACCTTCATGCAAAGGTTTACAAGTTTTAATGACCAAATAGCCTTAAATTCTTGATTTGACATGTGATCAGGCAAGTCTGGATGCAAGATGACCAGGCTCAGTCCAAGACTCCCGAATCACAGCGTCTTGGATTTTCTGGGGGACAACCCATAGATATATATAGAATTCTATATATATCTATGGGACAACCGACATATGACATTTCTTAATTTCATCACAGGGCGTTTTAATATCGATTGGTATGGCACTTCTGTATTGTGATACATTTTAGGCGATTTAAAGAATTATTTACAAGCATTCAGCAAAAATGATTTCAAGCATTCTGAAAACCAATAATATCCCGTAGCTAAGAAACATGTGGCAATAATGTTTCACTTGCTACACATTTACGATCGGCAATGCGTTGCCAAAAAGCCTGTCTTTCTTTGTTCGCGGCTTTAATTTCCCCTGAAGAGTACATTTGAACTCTTTGAAGCTTGTCTTGATTATTGTGCATTTCCCATCAGTGAAATAAGGTGATCGCGCCAGCGTTGAAAAGGTTTACTTGCGCTGAAATCCGCCCCTCTTATGTGAACGCGCACAAACTCCACTTAGGTTAACGCCGGTTCAACAAATCAACCTCATAACCAGCGTCGTAGTACCGATTAACACCAATCAGGATAACCAGAGTTTGTCAACCCCGGTTTAACAAGGTAACCCTGGGTTACTTCTGGTTTGGTTAAACTCCCTTCGTAGTGCAGGCCCCAGGGGTGCGTTTCCCCAAAGCCTCGTTGCTAACCAGTTAGCAACTAAGTTGGTTGGCAATGGGCAATTGCATTGCAACCAACAAAGTTGCTTACTTGGTTAGCAACGATGCTTTTGGGAAACGTACCCCCGGACGTCAAATGGAAGTTTTTATTTACCTTTCTGATCAGCATAGCAGCCGTTCTCCCAGATATTTATCTTGGTCTTTCAGATTTCATCTTGACCTCCACAACTTACCCTGAACTGCCATCTCTTTATATTTCTCACTGTGAAAAAGCTGAGGCTTTGCTATCTTTTGGTTGTCATATGTACAGTATGGTGGGCATCAATAACTTTTACTTCCAGAGTCGTACAGAACTGATTAGAGGAACCAATGGAGTGTCAACCAGGTGTACAAAAGTTTTGAAGACTCAGAGTATTTGTAAAACGTTGACATTTGCAGCTGACATTCACTAATGACAGTTGTTTTCAGGCATCATATAAAAGAGCTGATAAAGGTTTGAAACCTTCTGACTTTGGAGCTCTCAGGGTGCTCAAACTTGTACACTGTGAGTGTAAAAAAAAACGTGCATTTGATCCATTCCTAGAGAGACCATCCACTTAAGTAATGCAAATGCATAAGCTACACCTACATGCTAAAAGAAGACTATAGAACGTAATCAAACTTATGTACAACTTCCAAATCAAGCTGAGCGTTCTTGGTAGGCCTCACAGATTCGACAACTTAGGAAAAAGGCCGTTCTGTTGCACTCACCTGTAGGCCAGAAAAGCTACGGGTCTCTGATGACCGTGTTCGTCAGTCATCGAGCCAACACTTGGTGGTTCCACAATCACATCATAAATGATGCCTGAAATAGTTAAGTGATGAATTGTTACAATCAAAGTGCAAGCGTCGCGTACACAAATATTACTGTAACTGCAGGCAGTGCTGAACATAAAACCGCAAACATCATTAATCGGAATGAATGGAACGAAATTGAAGAATGTTATACAGACAATTCTCACATTTCAGCACCCGATACAGGGCATACTAAATTGACATTCTAACGTTAAGTTTTTCTAAGTTCTGTACCAGCTCAGATGGCATTAACATAAACTATTGCTGTTTGAATCAATGGACTACTAAGCTAGGTTAGCCGCTATGCTGAACTGCCTTTTCTGAAATACACACCTAGCTCGCACGTTTCATAAGTAGAGTTTATTCAGAACTAAACGATCGTACAGTGTAATAAGTGCATAGATTACTTTCAATTCTTCAACTAAATAATCAACAACATGAGACACTATATAACGCTAACTAGCATGCCGCAACTCTTCAGGGTAACTTACCTCCGGTTATGAGAAAATATGACACAATGACTGCTGCGTAAACTGTCATAGCAGACGGCATATGCAGCCATGACGGTTTCTTCAGTTTTATATTTGGGCATTCTAATACAGTGAATGGGAGGCTAAATAATGTCTCCATTTTCCACAACAGATCCCAGCACTCGTTGCTTCTGCTGCTGAACAGCTAGACAGTCTGAATCGTCAGCGCAAACTCCGCTACGGTGACGTGTCCAGGAAGTGCAATCACAAGTCATACATCAACTGTCTTTTTTTTACTTTGATATTACCGTGGTGGATCCATATGAAAGCAATCAACGAAACTAAATATTTTTATACATTTATTTCATATTAAAAGTGGTGTAATCTTTTAAGACACCTCTCTGACGTCATGTGAAAATTGAACGGCCCAAACGCGCATGCTCAAAACCTTGTGTCCATAGCAGAGCCCGTTTACAGGCTATTTTCGGCCCATAGATTCTGGCTGGTCGGATGAATCTATAGCTATCTTCTGTCTAAATTTTGACATTTCATTTTGGTTTATACCACTAGGCTGAATAACATAAATCTAGACTGTATGGTTTACACATGTAGATATGTACTCGGCCTGGTACTTCACGAAGAGATGGGTCAATCCCATAGACAGTTTTCTTCTCTCTTCTAAAAAGCTCATCAGTTTAAAATGTAAATCTGCAGCCCACTTGCCCTGCCAGATTCAACTAGCAGGTTTCATACCTACACTAACACACAGGATTATATGCAGTGAGACCACAAAGTACAAATGGGTAAAATCTAATTGTATTCAGCCATTGATCCAAAAGGTTAGGGTCACTACTCTCAGTACTCTTTACCTCAAGGAGCCTAGGCTGGATCCATTTCTGAAGACCATCATATGAGCCTGTGTTACAATGTCTGTTTTTAAAACCTTTAATAGTTTGGAGACTCAAGACGACACAACAAATGAGCATATGGTTCCCAGATTTTATTGCAGCAGTACAAATACACATTTACTTTGACTTCTGGCTCTGTGCCTGTGCCTTCAGCACTTTGACAACGATCTTCTGCTCCTCAATGAGGAAGGCACGCTTGATCCTGGGAGAGGGAGAAAAGGAACATTGATTAGTAGTAATAAGAGAAAGGGAACATTGATTAGTAGTAATAAGAGAAAGGGAACATTGATTAGTAGTAATTATGTACAGGACAACCTTGAAAAGGTCACATAAGTCAAACACATTAGTTCACAATTTTGTGTCTCATCAGAGCAGAGGCACATCTCTGCTGTGGATATTAGCATGGGCAAATTCATCTGCAGACAAGTTAACAGACAAATCAAAACGCCTGTGCAGGCAACCAATCGGACCAACGATTGAAAAGGGGTGCATCACAAATTGAAACACCACACGTGTTTCGCCTGCGTCCAGGGTGTTATAAGTTTTTATCTGTTTCATCTCAAGTGAACAGGGTTAGTCAGGTTAGACCGATATGCATTGAAGAGCATTGTGTGGGAGAGAACAAAGGTAGTTCAAGTTCAAAGTTACCATTTGATCCCAATTTGCTTAGTGCTGCTTAATAAACTAGCATAAATTATTAAACATGACATTCACCAGAAAATAAATAAACTACCTCTTCCATTCACAGAAGGAACAAGTAACGGATGCAGGCAAACATACTTTGGTGCTGGCAACAATTTCTCTAGCATGCTTATATAGACAATACGTTTATGCAAAGCACAAATCAAATAGAGCCATACAAGCCACCAAGGCTCTTCGCTACACAGGTATGGGGGTAGGGGCATGAAGTCTTCACAGCTCATCAGCAACAAGACACGGTTTAGCGCATTGTTATTCAGAAACAGTGTTGTTGGTGGCATCCATGTTTGGAGGAGTGAATTCCTCAAAATACTTCACCCTTGATCAGCTAAATTTGCAAATGTGTAATATTACTTGGAGATCAGAGTTTCCAGATCTAGCATATCTACTGCACTTAGATAAACAGAACCAAGTATTCACTTACTAATATCTACCAAAACCAACACATTCTTGTTGTAGCCACCTCCCCCGTTAATCAGTTTTGTTTATTTCTTCACGTGTACAAGACAGACAAAGGAATCCAAATTAGGTTTCTCAACATCCCATGCGTAGAAGAAGCAAGGCAGGACAAAGTCAAGTACTAACAGTAAAGTCAGAAAGGCGTTTCCAACACTACTTCGGACAGGTCAAAAATTCTTTACACTATCAATTCCAACAATTCAACAAACCTGTGGATTCAAAACTAAATACTCCAACTTAAGTGTCCTTTTCTATGATTTTCTGGTAACTTTTTAGGTAGAAAGTAAGTGTGCAGGAAAGGAAAAAAATTCTGAGTGAAGGTTCAAGACTTTAGAAGGGGCCCTAGTATTTTGCCACTACTTTAGTCATTACAGAGAAACATTTTAGTTACACTGATCTTGACCAAATACGTTCACCAAGAAGACCAAAAAAAAAAGCATCATAGAAGGATGAAGATTGAATGTGGGCGATATCAAATGCATCATATTAGGATAAAGATTGAATGTGGACAATATCAAAAGCATCATAGAAGGATAAAGATTGAATGTGGGCGATATCAAAAGCATCATAGAAGGATGAAGATTGAATGTGGACAATATCAAAAGCATCATAGAAGGATAAAGATTGAATGTGGACGATATCAAAAGCAGTGCTTACCTGTCACGCACACACTTGGCACACATGGAGCCACCATATGCTCTGTTGACGTGCTTCTTAGTCTTGGAGAGCCTCATCAGGACCCGTGGCCTAACCGCCCTGACCTAAACACCAACACAAGCGAGAGAGCGTCCAGCACAATGTTAGTCAATAAAGGACCAGGTTACAAAGACCAATACCAACCAAGGGCAGCGTAGTTGAACTCCATTTGGCACTCCAAATATTACACTGCTACCACATGTCACTGTTGTTTTGTGGGACCAACTCTTAATTTAAAAGACTTTCACACATTGCTTTAATTGCATCTCTAAAGAGTGCTACATAAAGAGAGCATGACAAGTGATCAGCTGAATACAGTCGCTAAATATGTGTAGAAATGTGTGGGTCAGCTACAACTAGGGCTGCTACTAAGCTTTCAACAAGTTGACAGGATGTGTTCCAACAATGATGCCTATAATGTGCCATTTGACCAAACGAAACCTGACCTTTAATGCAGAGTATTCAATTCAGATAGCTCATAACTGAATGGCACTCAGTAGGGCTGGGCGATTAATCAAAAAATAATCGTAATTGACATTCAGAACCTATAATCGATAAAAATTTTCCAGGTCAATTAATTACCTTTAAAAAACACTACCGTGTGTGGAGTCACGTGACCCCTCTCTGTTAAGTTATTCCGCCAACATGTCAAGCCAAACCGAGACAGTAAGCATATTTACTGTGGAAAACTTGTCAGTGAACTATGAAGGCAAAATAATAAAATAATCGTTCATTAATCGTAATGAGAGTTAAAATGTACAATTAATCGAGATTTTGGTTTTAGGCCAAATCGCACAGCCCTAGCACTCAGTCAAAGGATGCAATTAGATTACCAGTCCATTTTCTCAGTTGGGCTAGACTTATAAACATCTAAAAAAGTAACTACACAACTAAGAGTTTGTGATTCATGTTCCACAATACCAACTTTTGGCTTTACACTACCCAGAGGTAGGTGTGTACAATGTGCTCCTAAGCAGACTGAGGACTACATGATGCAGCTATCCACCCATGCAAAGGTACTTACACCACGCAGCCGTCCTGGGCAGATGCCACAAGCTGACTTGGGGGCCTTCCCCCTTTTCTTTGTGTACAGGTAAACGATGCGGTTGCCTGGTGTCCTCGACCTGTATGAGGGGCACAATTTATTTGGACAGTTACAATGGTGCACAGTTGCCACTTGAATCTCACAGAAAGGGTGTAACAATAACAGTTTAAAAGTCTGCAGAATGAGGAGAAACCCCCCAACTGCACATCCCACATTTTGAGACCCACAGGAAAAAAAAAAAAAACAAGACTGGAGCTGACCACAGGGATTGTTAAGAAAATGCAAACTTGGTGAAGAAATGTTATGCATACAACACACACCAAGAACTTCCCTAACCTCACAATATGCATGAGACAATTCCACAACATACACATTAACAGTGTTCTAAACCAAACATTCACATTCCCAAGTTAAAGTTTATTAAATTGGTACTCACAGGCGAGTCTTATTTGAGGCGGTGTTGTAGGACAACCTACGACGGTAAGTCAGGCGCTGCACCATGTTTGTGTCTAAAAGGAGGTAGAATTAAAGAAAACACTATTACTAATACCTGTAAGAATATAAACAGTGTCACCATGTAGGATATACGGAAGACTAACATAAAACAATTTGTGAGCCAAGCAAGCCCCATAGTAGCAGGACAGGGTTGACGTTATCATACTGCCATATTCGGCGCTAGCAAAGCGCTAATGTTGTCCATTAGTGGTTAGCTTCGCTCCATAACTAGTAATGTTTCACAAATGCCATTTATGACAAATGGTTAACAAGAACGGGAAAGAAGTAAACGTGTACAATAAATATAATCTGAACTTTAAAATATCTGTAGAAGTATAGGACCCTCTATTGGCAGTATGAATCTCGGCATGAACCTTCTATGCTAGCCGAATAAAGATGCCAATTCCAATATTAACAACAAAATATCTTCATCTATAAATTAATTAGGTAGTTCTCTAATAATACATGTACAAAAATATCACATTTCGTGTTTCGAAATGGCTGATTATGTTGGATAACTTCAACTTTATTTTCCGTACGATGAGATCCGCCATACCTGCAATCGCCGCAAACGGAAGAGGAAGGAATTAGCGCGAGAGTTGGAAGTTGAAAATGCTACGACAAGAGGAAGTATTCTGTTTGTAATTCATATTAAAAGTCTTCCTTACTGGCCATGTCTTCCGATTTATTCCGAGTACATTGCCTGTAAATCTGTAAAAAATGTAAAAAAAAGTAATCAAAAGTTGAACAAATATTTTATGAAAAAATATGTTTAAAATATATTTAAATTAAATCAAACATTACTTTTAGTTTGTAAGAGCTTAGCAAAATTTGCAACCTTTATTTTGAAAGAGTCCGTCCCGCAGTTTTTTTCCACGTGTGTTTACTCTTAGTTGTGTCAATGATCTTGGGTACTTGAACCCTCTCTCTGGTTGTGTGTTTGAAACCCAAGGTAAAAATGTTTGAATTCATGTTTAGCGACAAATGCAATGCTTTGCCTGAAGGGTTTTGGTCTGCGGTGGATGTTTGGTCAAAGAAATCCCATGTTGTCAATAAGCGACTTTGTGGAGTTACACAGACCGAAGACCAAGATGTTGACTTGGGAGAGTTAAAAGATTTGTTAGGCAAACTGACACAGTGTAACACAGACGAGTTTAGGGAAGTGATCTCCTTTTTGGACTGTAACAAAGATCCTGTCAAAGAGCACCAGACAGACAGACACTGGTGCCTTACAGTCAGAACAATTATTCCTAAAGTCAACACATACGGGACCAACGTACACAAGGAAATAATACTGAGAGGTAACTTGACTCAGGCTGACTTGAAGATATTTTTCCTCTGCGTTACCTGTTTCAGGTTGCACTGTAATCACCTGATGTGTTTACTTCATCTCCAGATTTTGCGAGGCATAGGGTGACATTTTTACCCATTGAGCAGGAAAATAGGGATTGCCATGTGCTTAAAATGGCTAACATGTACCAGATTCAGCTCACTGGGGGAACAGATGAAGACTGGTGAGTAATGGCAAATGTTCCGAAATGTGCAGTTATAATTACTTAAACATACTGAAGGCTCTGACTGGAGTCTCATCTTGCTTAACAGTGTCATGACTAAACACATTCAGTCCAGCAATCACTCTCAATAGTAGATGGCTACATTAATTTGTCTGAGTCATCATTTCCTCATTAAATTGATGAGTTGCACTTTAGCAAACGCATAGATCCTCACACCCAAGATTAACAGCCACCCATCCCCAGGATGCTGTCGCTCCATGCTTCTAACCCTGAGGAGTGGCAAAGCGATGGTGTGGCCTACCCGAAACTGCCCTGGCTTGGTAGTGAGCTGCTGCCAAAACTGGCGCGTTGGGCCACGGAGAGTCGAAGCAGTGAGTTCAAGAGCACTCTCTCGCTCATCCCCGTACAGAAGTACAGCCTCCGCTACCAGCAGCTCAAGGACAAGTACAAAGAGATGGTGAAGGTGCGTGAAACAATGCAGGAGATGGCCCAGGAGAATCCTGTGGATTTACATCCACCCACTAGGGCCACTCCCCCATGTATATGATGGTTTATTGTGTGCCAACTAAGACAGCCTTCATCAACACAAATGGTCATTTAACATTTAAAATGACAATAATGTGGGTAAATTCACCTAAAACCTATTTAAAACCACCTATTAAATCTGGCCAAGTTTACCTTCAAAATGTCAGAATGTCATTTATTTTGGGCTCAGTGTCTCGCCTTAAATTAGACTTTGTTCAGGATGAAGTGGATTCATAAAAGCAGTTCATCATACTTAAGACCACATTTACA
>JAGFZM010001663.1:14675-49237 GCA_017657215.1 Limnothrissa miodon | reverse complement strand
AGGAGGACCACTTGAATTTTACACAAAGACTCGAACAACTGGGAAGTATATATTCCCAGGCATTGTTGATTGTTGGTGCTGTGTGCATTAGCATTTTGAAAGACAATGATGGGCGGTATGGATTTTTTGATCCACATGATCGAAATGTGAATGGTTCAGCTATGGTAGACAATGGAAAAGCAGTGATGGTTTCTTTCCATAATGTGGCTGATCTGTCAAACCGACTTTTGCAGCTTTACTGCGAGTCGTTACTGCGAGCAATTTGATGCAGACAAGGTGTACGATCTGCTACCAGTCAGCTTTACGACTTTATCAGCTGAAGATCATGCAATGGAAGTAACTGCAGAGTGTGAGAAGTCCAGTGAGGGAAACAGTTCAACCCCGGCAAACTTGCAGAAAATTGCAAAACATAGGAGAAAAAAATGTGCGAGAACACTAAAGAAAATGAAAAATGCACAGACACAAGATGAGTGGAAGTCAAAAAAGATGGAGCGCTTGCATCAAAGACAAAAGGCTTCCAAAGAAACATATTTGAAAAACTCAACTGAGTTGCGATTGAAAAAACAACAGCGCTTCAGAGACCTTTATAGAGGTGACCTTGCTTTCCAATATAAGTCTAAACAGCGCTTCAGATACCTTTATAGTGGTGACCTTGCTTTTCGACAGAAGCATAAACAGCACATCAGAGACCTATACAGGGATCTTGCTTTTCAACAGAAGCATAAACAGCGCATCAGAGACCTATACAAGGACCTTGCTTTTCGACAGAAGCATAAACAGCGCATCAGAGACCTATACAAGGACCTTGCTTTACGACAGAAGCATAAACAGCATAAATCAGGAAGAGCCACCAACTTAAACATTATTAAATGTAGCAATCCTATTATGAACAAGTACAGATATATTGTGAGATTTAATCTGGCACAGGCCACTATGGAGAACTCGACAGACCATAATCGGTGTTCTGCATCTACTCTGTTAATGAGAGATGCACAGTCCTTGTTCAAATTGAATGTGAAACCTATATACATTTGCACTGTCTGTCACAGATGTCTGTTTGCAAATCAAGTTAGGCGATGCGAGCGGTCAAAATACACCAAGGATCCTGAGCTTGCATCCACGTGCGTAACTGGTGCTTACGTCCATGTTTGTGGAGACGGCTGCACAGGGGAGTGTGGAATGCCTGAAAGGCAAACAGAGTGGATTTGCCATAGTAGCCACAAAAACATCCAGTCTGGACATCTGCCACCTATTGCAGTGGCAAATAATCTTGCCTTTGACCCAATTCCAGATGAGTTGCAAGGGTTGAATGTGCTTGAGCGACACATCATTGCAAAGTTCATTCCTTTTGCAAAGATCATCTCGCTGCCAAAGGGACAACAACGGGCAGTCCATGGAGCAGTGGTTTGTATTCCGTCTGAAGTCGAGTCCACGGTTCAGTCTCTACCCAGGCCACCATCTGAATCACAATTTCTGAGGGTGAAGCTGAAGAGACGACTACGTTACAAAGACCATTTTTAATTTCAGAATCTCAATATGAGGAAAGTGCGAACTGCTTTATTGAAGCTAAAGGAGATCCACTCAGAGTATGGAGATATTTTGTTGCGAGAAGACACAGATGATTATCTGGAAGTTACAGATTTTGCACGGACAGAGAGTGTAGCGGATGGCAATGTAGAACATGCAGATGCTTCCACTGAGGCTGACCAACATATTGTTGGACAGGATGATATGTCTCAGCATTCAAACAGTGAAAGTGGCTCTGACTCTGGTAATCAGGCCGATGAGCAAGATGACAATGTTGCACAACAGCATGCGATGGCTTTTGATTCTTGTCTGCAGCCAGCTGATGTTGGCCAAGAACTGTTGTCATTTGGGGACAATATTTACTCAATTGCACCGGCAGAAGGCAATGAGCCGGTCAGCTTTTTCAAGACACCCAAGCTTGAATCAATGGCTTTTCCAGTGTAGTTCTGCACAGGTAGTAATACAATTGATGAAGGTGACCGACCAAAGAAAATTTCGCCAAGCAGGTATTTTAACATGAGGATGTTCAGCGCTGACAACCGTTTTGCCATGGACACCAATTACATTTTCTTTGCCCATTTTGTGACAGAGATGCAACTCGCTGTGTCAAGCATGTGTATTCAGCTGCGCAAGGGCAAAATCCACACCAAGGACGGCCGCAGGATAACAACGTCTTTGTTAAAGGAGCAAGACGATGTTCCAGAATTCAGAAGAAAAAATTCAGATGGAAAGACCGCACTGCTTCTGGTACAGTGCCTGGTACTGAGCTCCAGGGAGCTTCAGCAGATGTACCAAAGCCTCAATCTCACGCAAGCAGCTATATTTTACAAAATAAGAGACTGGGCTTTGAGACTTGTAAATGGACAAAAACCTGACCAGTTCTTTTATTTTGTTACTGGTGGAGCTGGCACAGGTAAGTCTCATTTGATCAAGTGCATCTACAATGAATTAACAAAAATTCTGAGAAGACTGCCCGCATTGCAGGAAGAAGGAGACATATCCAAGCCAACAGTTTTGCTGACGTCTTTTACTGGGACTGCTGCATACAACATCTCAGGAAACACATTGCATTCAGTCTTGAAGCTTCCAAAGACCTTGAAGCCACCATACCAGGGACTGGGTAATTCTTTGGATGACATAAGGATTGTTTTGTCACGTCTGAAAGTGATAGTCATTGATGAAATCTCCAAGGTGTCAAAAGAGCTCTTCTCCTATGTGGACCTGAGACTTCCGCAGATCAAAGGGAGCAAAAAAAAGGGAGTGTCAATGCTCTGCGTGGGAGACTTTTTCCAGCTCTCCCCTGTTGGGAAGACAAAGGCTGACGACTACTTAAACCGGCACTAAGCAACATTCTGTTTTTCTCTCTCACGAGCTCCCTCTAAAGCCCGCTGTATTGCATTGTATTGCACTGCATTCTATTGGAGGCGGTCCGCGTTGCTGAATATTGCAAGTGCTGTATCTACCGCTATTGGCCACGGTGGCGCATTCTACACCGTTTGTTCACCGTGTAATGACTAATTTTAGCATCCTAAACAGTATGAAACGGATTAATTAAATGAAAAATGTTGCATAGTGGGCCTTTAAAGGATCAGCGAACAGGACAGATGGTGAAGCAGGAAGCTCCTTGCAAAGTAAGAAAAGGAGATCTACCTGACACGTTGGTGCTGTCAGAAGGGGCACGTATTGTAATAACACGGAATTCCACCTTCCAATAACACGCAAGTCCACCTTGTGGTTTCTGCCGATAAAATGCAGTCTAGTTATTAGTGGACTTGCTCCATCTCTATTGTTATTCGTCAGAAAAAAGTTGAGCCGCTACTCCTCCTAGAGCTTTCGAGATAGAAACACCGTTACAACTCTGAAACGTCCGGCCTGACCTCGATCGGTGTGCTTACATTCATCCTCTTTATATCTCTTGTTGTTTGTCCGTTATCCCTCTTTTTAAAAAAGTGGAGCCCGTTTCCGCAAAGAAAATGCAAAAAAAAAAAAAAAAAAAAATTGTCCCCCTATTAGTCCTAGGGCTTTTGAGATAGAGACACCGTTCTAGACCAAAAACGTCCGGGCTGATCCGTCCTCGATCAGTTTGCTTACATTCATCTTTATGATATCTCTTGTCGTTCGCCCGTTATCCCTCTTTTTCCTTTCGTTCTCATTGAAATGCATGGGGTGGGGAGGCTCCTCATTGAAATGAATGGGAAAAATGCTTGTGTGTGTATGAGTGTGTGTATGTGTGTGTGTTGGAGTTGTTGGGGGGGGGGGGGGGGGGGGGGGGGGGGGGGGGTGGTTGGGGGGGGGGGGGGGGGGGGGGGGGGTGGGGGGTGGGGGTTGGTGTTTGAGTGAAGGGGTGTTGGTGGAGGGAGGTGGGGGTTCTCCATTAGAAAGAATGGGGAAATGGTTGTGTGTGTGTGTATGGGGTTGGTGGGTGGGTGTGTGGCGGGGGTTGAGGGGATGTAAAAATGGGGTTTTGGAGGGTGTGTGTGTGTGTGTGTGCGTATGTTGGGGGGCTGTTGGGGGGTTGCAAGTCCACTTTTGCAGTTTCTGCCGAGAAAATGCAGTCTAGTTTATCTTGATATTTACCACTTTCCTCCATGCCATTGGCAGTCTAGCTAAAGCCTGCAGACAGAGGGAAAGGGGCTACATATACAGTAAGTGGATGTGATTTAACACAGTTTGACAGCCCTACCTCCCCCCATACCATGGGAAAGATTTTTGCAAATATTTGGACTTTTTTTTGTTACACATAGATTTTCAATTTACACCAATGGGGCTGAAATAGGTACGCCTCCAGCATCCCAATACTGTCAAATTTATATTCAGCATAGCCTGATCCTCACTAATATTTCCCGGACGGGGCCAATGATGATAAGACACAAAAAGCTAGTCCCAATTCTAGTGTGGTATATTTTCTGAAGGCCTATTCACACCAAGAACGATAACTACTGTATCAACAAATATTATCTCGTTAATATGAATGACGACGTTCACACATAAACACACAAAACTAACTAATCTAACGGCATGAAGAACGATATCGTTGTGGATCACTTCGGGAGCGATTTTAAGAACGATAAAAACCAGAATCAGAATCAGAACCCGTCACATTTCAGCCTTCACATTCTATAACACACATTATGTTTATCGTTATCATTCTTGGTGTGAATAGGCCAATATTCCAATAAATCAATGCCATCAACCAACCCACTGTTTCACCTTTCCCAGGCTATCAACAATCAGCCTAGGCCTACTCACTTGCGAAGATCTGCCGGCGTCTGTCATCGTGTAGCCTAACGGTACATTTCCACACAGCGTTCACTTGGCGAATATTCGCTTATCATATTTCGGCGTTGGGAGTGGCCAAGGCAACATGACGTTTACTGGTCGTAGCAAGCAATATTCTACAGTAGGCTGCTTGCTTACTGCCAACAGAAGGCATGCTAAAGTTAGCCTAGCAGCTTACCTAAACTAAACCATGGGAAGTTTCTGGATACATTTACAGTGATGAATTTATCCCAAATATGTTCATGTGACCTGTAAACTGCTATTATTTTTGACAATTTTTTAATGTTGACACCAATCTTTGTTCCATAACACATTTTGGGCCATCAGTGTGCAGCAACGTTAGCTATGTGTAGCGTTCGGCTAACTTCAGTTGGAACTGTTAATTTTCTAACCTACAGTGTTCTAGTTGTCTTGATAACGTTCGTTTACCATATTAAACACAATCGGACACGATTACACACAAACTGTGGTCCATAAACCCTTTAATTAAACAAATAAGTTTTTATGTAGAAAACTCCCTGGGCGCCGCCATACTGTTTGCAATTTTTTGTTTCTCCCGCCCTCGTCAAGACACACAGTTGTCTGATTGGTTGCCGCCCGGCACAAATTTGCATAAAGTTAAAGATTCGCCAACTTCAATTCGCCTGCCTCGTCGATTCGCCTAAAACAGGGCGAAATTTGCCACCTATTCATTTTCAATGAGAGGTGGGCGAAATTCGCGGACAGTGGAAACGCACCATAACAAATAGTCTGCAGAAAAAATGACATAAAGGGTCACTTTAGGCAACACATACTCCTACTGTAGCCTACCTGTTAACTTTGAACATTGAAACTACGGGATTTGTAACAGGACCAAAATAATGGGAAATTAGAGCAGCCCATCCCATGGCTGTTAATTAAGAGAGAATCAATGCAACTTCAGATCATGCTAGGGGTTTTCCAGTTAAATACATAGTTCCTACAGACTGTAGTGGCTTTATTGTCATTTATAGCAGTTAACCGCGACAACCTTAGCTAGGCAGTAGTTGCTTAACGTCTCTCCTCACAAATTAGGCTATAACCACAAAAAAAGAGAATAAACAGCGAATCCTGCGGAAATATTGTCAGTTAGTTGAGCAGAACAACTATGTGTGGCCTATAAAAGTAGCAGGCTAAATCAAAATTATGAAACATACCTTTTCTGTGCAGCGCGATCTTTTCTGTCTCTAGTTTAGTTTAGTTTTCTCGTGGTTTAGGCGCTGGGCATGTAGTCGAGCTGCTGACTGTCCAGAAGGCGTCCAACAGGCTGTTGATTGGCCAGAATTCCCACAAGTCCCGCCCAAAGACTTAAGGTGATTCGCTGAACCACACAAATTACTTTTGAGACACATATCTCAGTTGGCATGTTGCAGAAGTGAGAGCTGCTGAAAATAGAATTTGAGACTCGTAGCTGCACATGGGATTTGTGTACCTGCAATAAGGAATTTGTGAACTTGTATCCTCTATGTTGTATTTGCAGGGCAGAAAGAGAAAACTCTGCAACTTCAGATTTCATGATACACATTTGTGACGTTTGTGTACAAGTGCAAAAATTCTATGTACAAGTGCACAAGACTTTTGACACAGATCTACTGCTCTGATAGTAGCAAAACCTTGAGCGTACGAAACCTTTCATTTGAGAGGTGTAGCATGGGATTTGTGTACTTGCAATAAGGAATTTGTGAACTTGTAACCTCAATGTTGTATTTGCAGGGCAGAAAAAAAAAACTCTGCAACTTCAGATTTCATGATACACATTTGTGACTTTCGTGTACAAGTGCACAAATTCTATGTACAAGTGCACAAGACTTTTGACACAGAAATACCTTCATAATTTACAGTCTCACTTCTCTTCCTCCAAAGGTCCTTCGTAGGTCTCATGTGCCTCAGGAGAAGCCCAGAAAGGGACCTAAAAGTCGTCCTACTGAGGCGCCTGAAGGCCTGCATTGCCCCCCATAACCACGAGTTCAGGGGGAACTCGCAGAACGTGAGCAAACACTATAAACTACATAGCCCACCAGGGGGCAATAGAAGGAGGCAAAGGACTCCCCCTGTTGCCCTCTCCATCACCCCAATGAGGAGGCCACGAGTTCCCCTATCTGCTCATCAGCTGGTGTGCAGGGGGTAAGTTACCCAAATCACCCCGCTCCCTCTCTTTAAGCTGCAGAAGAGTGGCATGTGTGTGTGTATTGCATGCATGTGGAGCTCCTGGGTGAATGAGTGTCTAACTGTTTACAATGAATGTGCTTCCTCCTAGGCTGCCCAATCTAGCACAGACGTGCTACATGAACTCCATCCAGCAGTGTCTGCATACACACACACACACACATGCAAGCACACACTCACACAGATACACAAACACAGAAAGACGGATACAAATAGCACCAGTGACACCAGTGGTTGTCCTTTTCCTCCAGAGGTCCTTCGTGGGTCTCATGTGCCTCAGGAGGAGCCCAGAAAGGGACCTAAAGATCGTCCTCCTGAGGCGCCTGAAGGACTGTATTGCCCTTCAGAACTATGACTTCGGGGGTAGAAACGCACACACACACACACACTCAAATCCCTTAATACACTACAAACACAACCATTTTGTTAAATATGATGTGTTGAATATATTGCAAGCCATGGTTCAATACGATACAGTATGCCGAGGCGCGCGCGTGTGTGTGTGTATGTTTGTGTACTAAGATGTGGATATGGAGATTATCCAGGATCCATCGTTGGATCCTTCGCAGCATGGGGAAAGAAGGGCGTGACCACGCATGTGGTCTACGAATCTGAGTATACTGTGCATGAGTTCCTAACTGAGTGTCTGCTGGGCCTAAGGACCAGTGGACTCACCCTCCAGATCGGGAATGCGTCCTATCTGTGCCCAGTGGACACTCACCTCTCCTTCTAGCTCCAGCACATCAGATCCTGCAGGAGGTCAGTCAGGCTCTCACCAGGGCATATTTATACACACTAACTACAAGTACTATACCGGTGTAATATACATTCATATTAAAGTGTAAATTGCAGGTTGAAAAGTTACAGAGTTAATGCTATATGGTTATTAAACATAAATATTAGAACTACCAAACCTAGTTGTGTATGGTCATTTTTGAATATAACAAGAAAAAACTGTACTTTTAACCACTACCACTCACTTCCACAAGGTGGAGCGTTACGTCACGAGAGGAACTCACCGCAAGAACTGCGTTAGTGTTAATTAGTTTTGAGAGGTTCTGTTCTTAGTTTTAGCTTCAAAATACGTTTATCTCACGGCACAGCCCACACAAATAACTGTCAAACATAACGTGAGGGCAATATCAGCACATTTATTTTCTTTCTGATGGGCATTGCTAATTAAATCACAAGGAATATAGGCTACCACATTAGGAAACAGTTAGCCTACTTGACATTTAATGCATCTTGACATGATGGCTTGCCTGTAACGTTACAATGTGCATCACTACGGCTCTGAATAAGACTACCGACACCATGTAAGTAATGAATTCAGTCATTGACCCTCATTGCTATTCTACGTTATGGCCAGATTTTGAGAATATTTAGGCTCTCTTATATTAGCACTCCAGCTAGCTACTCACCAGGACAGCTGACCAACACGCCATTCATTCTCCTCACACCAAGCTTCAATAACTCTTTCAGGGCCATGATTCCTGACAATTTCCTCGCTCACGCTTGACAGGCTCAACACTGTAGGGCTACCGTCAGTAAAGAATTCGTTGGGTTTCCACCGTTGTCTCCCAGTCATCCTCGTTCTCCATTGCATTGCGTTAGCGCGAGAGTGGCCTCACTTATGTTCTTTATGGGCGCCTATGGAAGAGTATTGCTTAACCCACAAATCTATAATATTAGGATTTCGGTTTTGATATTTGGAGAGGTGAAAGTAAGCATGTCTATAAATGTTCATGAGAAATTTGGTTTTGATTGATCACTGTTTTGGCACATTAAGCTACGTTAAGCTTTGTCTGTAGGCTACAATGGGCGCCTATGCAGAGGAAAAAGCGTAGGCTAGGTATCATCCATAGTTTTGGGAATTCGGTTTTGATATTTAGAGAGCTGAAAGAAGGCCTAAAAAGAGACGTCCATGAGAAATTTGGTGATGATTGATCGCTGTTTTGGTACATTAAGCTACGTTTTGCGTTTTACGTTAAGCATTTTAGGTTGTGCCTATTCTTATGAGTTCCTTTTGTGACATAACGCGGAAATAACAACAAACTCGCTGCCTTTTTTCAAACCGCAATAAATGTTATTTTAACACATTTCAAGACAAAAACCTTCAAATATATACACATTGAACGCTTTATGTACACATTAATTGATGGTGGTGGTTAACCTGAAATTTAACCTTTAAGTAGTATATTCATACTCATGTTTAAAACGAGTGTGTGTGTTGAATAGCTGTGGAGTTGAGAGCAGAAGGCGCCAACTGCCTCTCCCTCCAGATAGTGGCGCAGGGCTCAGTCCAAAGCAGCCTGGGGCTGTAGTATTTCAGCGCAAGTACACACATACACACAGTCACACTTCATATACATATTATAGTGATAATAATACATGTGTGTGTGTGTGTGTTGAGCAGCTGTGGGGTTGAGAGCAGGAGAGAGGAGAGTGCCACCTACAGTAGTTCTTCCTCCAGATAGTGGCGCAGGGCTCAGTCCAAAGCAGCCTGGGGCTCAATTTCAGCGTACGTGTTGTTATACACACATACTATCACAGTCTCTATAACACACCTTATAGTGATAATGAGTTAATAGGATTATGAGTATAATAGATAAAAGTAGTCTGTCTCTCTCTCCCTAGGGTTCTTATTCGACATATAAAACGATTTTGCTCCTTCACTTTCACCAAGAAAGAGGCCCCACGCCAGTGGGACACTGAGGTCCAGATCACTGAAAGGTTGTAACATGTATTGCAAACCCTAGGGTTGTAACATGTATTACTAACCTTAACCCTAGATCACTCAATGGTTGTAACAAGTTTTACTAAAGTGAACTGACAGTCCTGTTTCCATGGTAACCAGGTCACTACATTACACTACATTAGTGAAAGTGAGGAGGATGGGCGGCTCTGGCTCACATTTAATGACGTCTCCCCTACCATCCAGGAGGCCGTTCTCAGAGCCAAACCACCAAATGTGGCGGACAGGGCGTTACCCTGTGCTCTCAATGTTTTTTTTTTTTGCCTCAATGAGCAGGCCTTGCCTGCCAACCTTTTGACCCCACTCAAACATCAGAGGTCATCTGGGGTCACCCCAGTGTGTGTGTGTGTGTGTGCCATCCTGCTGGCATTACTCTTGGCTCAATGGTCATCATAGCTATACTGATAACAGATAAAACTTCACTACTATTTTTTTGCAGAATGTACTAACTGTGAAGGTCTTGTGCGAAATTTTGCCTTATTTAAAAAAATCGAAATTGTGCCTAACTTGTCAGACACGGACTACAACTCCAGAGTCGCTCCCTTTACGTCAGAATTCCACAACTTCACCATGCCGTGTTTTCGCCTGATTGTAACCACTGGTCAGAAACTATGGATGCCAATTTTTTTTTACACTCCCCAAAGATCTTGTAAAACTACAGATGTGGATTCGTATAATAAAGTGAGTTTCATAAACACAGATGTTTGGTTTGGTTTTGCAGTCTAGCCAGTAATGTTAACGCTAGCTTCTGACATTAGCTAATGTTAGGCTAAGCTGCATGGAGTAAAATAGCAGAGGTTTATCACACGATTTGAATGTTGGTAAGTTATAAGATATTCTAGTGAGGCAGGTTAAGTATATTCCCTTATGATACATGTGTACACCATATGACATTTTAATGCTAATGTTACCTGTTAACATGCCAGTGTCCCGTACTGTCCATGCCCTGGCTGACTGAACAAAATAGCCTAACTTTTTTGTTGACAGTTCAAGAGATTTGAAAGCAGTTCGCACTTACATCGCTTTCAATCGAAATGTTGCTGGCTTCCACCAAGGTTAATTATTGCGGGCAGGGCAGGCCAGTAGCCGCAGCTATGTAATATTTTACCCTGTTGTTGAGTGAATTCATTGGTGTATCGCAGGGCACGGTTAAAGTAAGTTGCTAAGATTTTACAGCAACGTCATACACGCGTCGATCTTTCAGTGTAGTCCTTTATCAGGTTTTTTAAAAACATTAAAAACAATTCAAATCCGTGGAATCCGAATCGATAGAACTACCCAACATGCATATCATATGAAAGCCACAATCGTAACTTTTGAGTGTGAACCGAAATATAATTTTCTGAAGAGAAAATCCCATTCATTTTGATATAGAGGTTGGAACGCAACCAGCAGGGGGCGATGAGATTACGTTCCCTCCCTATAGACAAATCCAGCAAACCTTCCGTGGGCGCCGCCATCTTGTTTTTTTGACATCGCTGCGTTCCTCTGGAGTCATATTTTGCTGGTGATGTGACTCATTCTTGGGGTTACTGGTTTTTGAAATTGTCAGTTTAAAATTTAATGGCAATAGAAATTGAGCATTGGGTAGAGGATGTTAGGCAATGGCCTTAAATTACCGATGAAAGTTTTTTTTTTTTAAATAACAAAATGTATTAATGTCATCAATAATGGCAACAATTAAACCAAACGCTGTCATTACTAGCTGTGTTGGTAATATTCATAAACCTGATGCTCTCAGTACTAGCTGTGTTATGTTCACAATAATTACCGATTAGGCCACACCAATAAAATAAGTTGGTTCTCGGATTTTTTCAGGAAAAATATGGAGCTAGCGCACGAAATAAAAATAATTTAAAAATAATAATAAAAATAGAGAGGCCAGTCATACGCGTCAAGAGGCATGCTACCCTGAAAATAGCAATATTAATTAAAAAAAAGAAAGAAAAAAAAAAAAAACACGAACAAGGAAGTACTGTAAAGCCATATGCCTACATTTATGTCATGTAGACTATCGTCGTTGTTAGCAGGACTCTTTTCTGCACGTCTTTTATCAGGCAAACCAATAACAATTGAACTAGTCAATTGAACATCTACAGGCAGACTGCTCTCGGCACCGTGAGTACAACACAAGTTCTCATCCTCCTTAATTTAAAAAAACTGCACAATATTGACTTGTTTGAGACAGGATGACAATGAGGTCGAGCACGGTTTTGTATAGCCCTGGTTACCATGGTGTCTATGCCTTCATATACATGACGTTCGATACAAGCGCCGCTAACAGTGTAGTCAACCAGTGTTCCTGCTTTAGCCTAGTGATAGCAACATCTTATTTATTTTGTCATTAGACTCCATATTTGCAAACCCGTCATCCATATCATGTTTTTTTTACATCCTCCCATCGAATGCGGAGGTCGTTGACAGCATCTGTTATACGCTGCCACTTTTTATTTCAATTTGAAAACACTTTTTTAAGGCCTTCAAACTGGATTTAGAAAACCCTGAGAATCCTTAAAATCCATTTTTAATAAACATACAAACATGTCAATAATATGTATTAATATTTACGCTGTCTAAGTTAATGCATTAATAGTGCGTTAACGCAACCTCACTTCAATCGCGATTAACATAATGCATGAGTTGTCTAGGTGAATAACAGCATGTTTCTGCAGGTGAATTAGCATGAATTAGCATTCAATATTTATCTATTTAAAATTGTATTTGTGTCAAATACAAGGTTCTATACTAGTTCAATTAGTTAAAGGAGAAATCCGGTGTGACTTGGACCTGGACTGTTCTGGAAGATGTTACCGAGTACAAACTTATATCCTATGCCCAGCTCCGTTCACCCCCAGCATTCCGCATTAAACCGTTTTTAGCCTAAGCTTTCATTAACCTTACAGTACGTTTCCAAACAGAGTTCACTTGGCGAATGTTCGCTTACCATATTTTCGCCGTTGGGAGTGGTCAAGGCAACATGATGTTTAGTGGTCGTAGCAAGCAATATTCTACAGTAGGCTGCCCACCAACTGTCAACAGAAGGCGCGCTAAAGTTAGCCTAGCAGCTTAACTAAACTAAACCGTGGGAAGCTTCTGAATAAATTTACAGTGATGAATTTACCCCAAATGTGTTCGTGTGACCCGTAAACGGCAATGCGTTGTGCAATTATTTTTATGTTGACACCAATCTTTGTCCCACAACACATTTTGGGCCGTCAGTGTTCAACGTTAGCTATGTGTAGCGTTTGGCTAACTTCAGTTGGAACTGTTAATTTTCTAACCTACAGTGTTCTAGTTGTCTTGATAATGTTCATTTATCACAGTAAACACAATCGGACACGATTGCACACAAACTGCGTCCCAAAGTCCCTTTAATTAAACAAATATGTTTTAAAGTAGGAAAACTTCCTGGGCGCCGCCATACTGTTTGCAATTTTTTGTTTCTCCTGCCCTCATCAAGACACACAGTTGTCTGATTGTTTACCGCCAGGCACATATTTGCATAATGTTAAAGACTCGCCAATTTCAATTCACTTGCCTTGGCGATTCTCCCACAACAGGGCGAAATTCTCCCACTATTTATTTTCAATGAGAAGTGGGCGAAATTCGCGCACAATGGAAATGCACCGTTACTCTGCTAGTTATAGGGGCACAGCTTAGTCTATGAAGATAAATAGCTTTTTTTTTTTACACCATTAACAAGGTTCAAAGTAACTCCACACTTCATTGGTAGACTTCTGATGGCCTTGACATTTAAAACAAGACAATCAGAATTTTTAAAGTGTACAGGTATAAAGACCGTTTATATAGACAGTACCTTCTCAGAATTTCCCAGTCACTGCCATCTTGAAATTAAATCACAATAAGTCAATTGACGAACAGATAGGACAGATTTAAAATTATATTCTGTTGAAGTAGATTTCAGATTAAAATATATGGTGAGTCTCATGTGACTAACATGAGCACTAAAGCACCAACAAATGATGAAACTTAAAAGAGTTTGACCAAAGACATTTATAATTGTTGTAGCTCTTTTCGTGATTTAATTTCAAGATGGCAGTGACCGGGAAATTCTGATAAGGTACTGACTTTATAATAAAGTACCTGTACACTTTCAAAATTCTCATTGTCTCGTTTTAAATATCAGGGCTCTCAGAAGTCTACCAATAAAATGTGGAGTTACTCTGAACCTTGTTAATGGTGTAAAAATAGCGATTTAGCTGCATAGACTATGCAATGCCCCCAGTGTAGCAGTGTAAGGCTAATGAAAGCTTTGGCTAAGACGGTGTAAAATGCGGAATGCTGGGGGTAACCGGAGGTCGGTATTGGATATATATGTTTGTACTCGGTAACATCTTTCAGTACAGCCCAGGTCAAAATCACACCGAATTCTCCTTTAAGTGGAACATATACTTGTGTTGCGCTGTACACTATATCTGTGGACTAGAGCTGGGCCGATTTGTTGACATACTTCTGAGAGCCCTGACATTTAAAACGAGACAATGAGAATTTTGAAAGTGTACAAGTACTTTAATAAAAAGACAGTTTACAAAGTACCATCTCAGAATTTCCCGGTCACCGCCATTTTGAAATTAAATCACGATAAGTCGATTGACGAGCTACAACTTTATAAATGTCTTTGGTCAAACTCTTAAGTTTCATCATTTGTTGGTGCTTTAGCGCTCATGTAGATAGTCACCATATATTTTCAGATGAAATCCAAGCACTTCAACAGAATATAATTTTCAATCTGTTCCCCTGTTCGTCAAACGACTTATGTTTGTACTTGGTAACATTTTTCAGTAGAGTCCAGGTCCAAATCACACTGACCTCCTCCTTTAAAGAGAACAAGAGAACTTGTTAGCAAAACATACCAAACCTCACATCCAATTTACAATGAAACAACGTAGATTAATGAACTGCCGAACACAATATAATACTTGCTATCAATATGAACAAAGTGTTCACTGCACATCAGAGTGTGACGTAGGTGTGGTCCGTGTACGCTTTGCAATCCTTTGTTCTATTTGTGTATTTCACAGGAAAATAATGAAAAATTGACTTAAAACTTCAATTATTAATTTCTGGGATATCTTAGCAAATTGATAACTGCTGCTAGATTTATATTTTGTGTTGAGCACAATGGTGGTGTTCTGTTCAGTAGTTCAAAAGTCAAACAATGACTCAATATTTTAATTTTTCATTTTGCGCTTGGAGTAGGACCAAACCATAATTGGCAGGGGTTGGCCTACCGGACACTTAAGCCCTGAAGTTTCGTCCTGATTATGCCTTTGCTTGTGAAGACGTCATTGATAACCTTTCTCACGTCTCTGTGAATTCACAGACGTCTGCATCTTTGCAGTTGTAGTCATCTTTGTGAGAATTATGGATCATGTGTAAAGGCATGTTTGTGTAGCTTTTGTTCATTCGGAGTGGGTGGGGGTTACGTTAACCGTAGTCTATAACCAAAATATAATTTATATCAAACTCATTAATTGCATTACAGTCTCCATCTAAAATCCCGAAATGATTGTGCTGAGACGTTTCAACAATAGCCTATTCTATGTAACAACCTCGTGAAGCCTAGGGTGTAACAATTCGCCGAGTTCAAGTAGGAGGCCAGGTCAGGTTACAGGTGGTACTGAGGATCTGATTGCCTCCAGGCAGTCTCCTACCATCTGAACCAGGACACCATCCCACGCCATGAATGGTTCCGTCCAAACACAATGCAGGAATGGAAAGTTAGAATATTGGCTCATTTTTACTCAGTTTCAATATTTTAATATTCATTGTTTCAAGAATCACAGTCAAAAATAGATCAAATTAAAAAATAACCGAATTTGTCCATTTGTTGAGTAGCCTGAAGAACTGATAATACAAGTTTTGAGTCCATTCTTAATTTTCCTCAAGTGAATTCTGCAAATAGAACAAAGCACTGCAAAGCATTACACGGACCTAGGTGTCAATTTATCCCTCTTTATAGCCCAGCCGTCAACCAGCTGCTCTGTCTGTCAGGGTCTTGCAGTGCGTTTCCACTGTGCACAAATTTTGCCCTGTTGTGGGCGAATTCGCTGAGGCAGGTGAATTGGCAACTCTTAACCTTCATGCAATTTTATACAAATTTGTACCAGGCGGCAAACAATCAGGGTGGGTGAAGTAAAAAAAAAAAAAAAGTTGGTGTACAATTTTTACGCCAAAAAAAACCAGTATGGCAACACCCTGGGAGTTCTCAAAATAACCACAGTTTGTATGTAATCATGTCTGATTGTGTTTAATATGATACACAAACGTTATCGAGAGAAATAGACCATTGTAGGTAGCTTCCCTAGGTTCAGATAAGCTGCTAGGCTAACTTCTGTTGACAGGCAGCCTACTGTAGAATAATGCTTGCTATGACCAGCAACAGCCATGTTGCCTTGCCCACTCCCAACGGTGAAATATGATGAGCAAATATTCACCAAGTGAGCACCAAGTGGATCTGAGACTGAATCTAATGTTTAGAGAGGGTAGTGGGTAGTCTTGTCAAAGTAGAGGGTAGTGATGTGGGTAGTCTTGTCAAAGTCAGTCATAGTAAGCGGTCAGAAGTCAGAAATCTGTCATAAATATGGTGACACTATATGCTACAGTGATGTCATATGAAACAAACAAATAGGGGACAAGCGAGTTTGGGTCCTCCATAAAGAATAAGGTGACTTTGCGTCCTCTAATTTAATTACCACGCATATTCTATGCTTCCATAATTGTGGATTTATGATCAGATTAGTATATCCATATGTATTGTCTTTTTTTTTTTTTTTTTTAAATCAAGAACTTAACCATTTTACGCCTTTCAGTTCCTAAGGTGGTAGCCCCCTATGGAAAACCCAATTTAATTTTGCAGCACTGTTTAAAATAAGGTGTGAATAAAATGTGACTAGACGACCTCCGCATTCGATGGAGGATGTTAAAAAACACGTTATGGACGACGGGTTTGCAAATTTGGAGTCTAATGACAAAATAAAAAAAGATGTTGCTATCACTAGGCTAAAGCAAGAAGACCAGTGGACTACTGTTAGTGGCGTTTGTATCGGTCATGTACATGAAGGGGTCTGTACCCATGGTAACAATAGAGATCAGAGAGCGCTCAACCCACTGTGGCTCGACTTCAATGACATTCATCCCTTTTCTGGTGAATATCTAGAGAGACAAGTCGATATTGCGGGCTTTTAAAACAAGCTTTGTGGTAGATTTACAAATTGTTGATCGTTTCATTGTAGTGTTTTTTAAGTCTTTTTTGTACTGATAATTTCTTTTGAGTCTTGTACAGTACTTTTCACAATTTGAATCATCAAGCAACATGTTTTTTTGTTTTGGTCCTGGCTGTTCCCACGATTCAGGTAGGAACTTGTGTAGTTTTTACCGAAATAACTGTATTCCTGCACATGCCCAGATACATAGTGGTTTTCACCCCTGACAACACTCTTATGGTCATCCTTAAAGAATGTCATAACTGCCTGAAGTGCAATTGCCACTTTTGAATGGAAAGTTACTCTGGTGCTAAAGTTTGCTAGGTGGCTAGCGTTTATGGCATGAAATTGTTTCAGATGATGTGAAATCAAGTGTTCTTTAATCGCGATTATCCAACTCTAATATATAAGATCACAAGGGTCACATTTTTTATTATAGTGGGACGAAGAATTAAAGATAACTGATCAGCTACCAGGTCCTAGTGAGAGCACTGAACCTGGTGAGTGGAACAGAGCTTCTCTGTTCTAGGACTGATGGAATTTGCGAGGCAATGTCACATCAGGCTCAGGCTGAAGTGGTGACCTGTATTTGTACATTTATGAATGCTAATGTGTTTTGGCATAGGTTAGCAAAATGTTACGCAGGGATCACATGATCACATGCATGATTCATGGCCTACAATGTGTTAAAAAAGAATATGAAGCAATTTTCTTTTGAACATTATGTTAACTATGACAAATAAAATTTTTTGGAAGAGAAAAAAAATGCTTCAGACGAAATATTTTCGCGGACCCCCGGTTGAAGACCCCTGGTCTAAACTGTAGCCACATAATTTTTTTTAAAAACCCAGAACCCTGCCAATTTTCTTAAAAATCGTTTTTAAAAACTTGCTATTTTCGAATTGTGATTAGCCTAGCGGATCACGTGATTGGGGTGTTTTTTCAGTCTTTGAACGAAAGCTAGCTGTTAGCACCGCTGAGCTACACTTAACAACTAGCTAATTCTAGCCCAGTGCTTAGCACGCTGATTGCTACAAATTTTTTCAAAGAAACTTTCATTTAAGGGTGGCCTACGCCTTCATAGTCTTACCTTTCACCAAACACACGAACCTTCGTGGATACACGTAGGATATCTCGTACAACGTACTACTTCGCACATACGCGACTATGGCCAAGCACTAATGCCCACATTCTAGCTCATTTTAGCACGAATATTATAAGAAAATTGTATTAACCAAGTACGGACGTGACTACCAGATTAACATGGGTATTTGCGAAGCCGCTTTTATTTATTTTATTTTATTTATTTTTTTTGTGTAAAATAAATGTTTTTTCAATGTTTTAATTTTGTGTATTTATTTAGTTTTGTTATTATGTGGTGTATATTAATATATATATATATATATATTTATTTATTTATTTTTGTTACCAGTGGATTCACAGGATTATACATACAGAGACAAAGATTGTTCTTTGATTATTACATTGAGAAAATTTGGCACTGTAAAATGGACTCGCAAGAAAAATACAATCAAGATATCCTCACAGGAAAAACAATATCAAACAACACCCCTTCAAAGAGAAAAAAAAAACTCAAACATTTGTCCATATAGAGTAGGCAAGTGAACCACGTCATTCTGTATGCAGCGGGTTAGCATTTTCCAACTTCCGGTTCCTAAGCGAAAACCACTATGGGAAAATGAATGGCTCAAAGAACAAAACAACATATACAACAAATATGGCAGTGTCTGACCTACGAGGACCTAGGCATTCGTTTTTCATCAATAAAATGAGTAGCAACATAGTCCGTGTGTGTTTTTTAGACGCATTGTAACGATGATAAATGAATGTTGCTATCCCTCTTCTAACAACGAAAAATTAAGGACTACATGGAGTTGTCTCTTACCTTAAATGCAATATGTTCTTTATTTGCAATGATTCAGTGTAAATTACAACGATTACAACGGTCAATAATTGGCAAATCTTTCACAAAGCTTGTTTTAAAAAACTGCGGGATGACATGTTGTCGAGCGCAGTATTGTATAGCTCTGGTCACCATGGTGACCACGGGCAAGCGCCACTATGTGTAGTCAAAAGGGCTTTCCGCTTTAGCCTAGTGATAGCAACATCTTATTTATTTTGTCATTAGACTGCAAATTTGCAAACCCATCGCCCATAACATGTTTTTTTTAACATCCTCCATCGAATGCGGAGGTCGTCAACTCACATACTTTTGCTCACACCTTATTTGAGACGGAGCTCCAAAATTAACATTGGATTTCCCATAGGGGAAAAACCTTAGGAACCGGATGTCGTGAAATGCTAACAAGAAAAACTACAGGCTTCCGGGTCACTTGCCAACTCTATTATTGCACATGTCTATAAAGACTATACACAGCAAAATACAAGTCAAGGATGGCTTTCCTAAAAATGTAAATGGCTGCTGTATCTTGACCTTGATCACCTGTCTCTTGGCCCATATTGAGGTATGATGGTATTTCAGAAATTAAATTAAATAAGTAGATAAAATAAAAAATAAGTGATTAAAAAGATTACTTCATATAAAGTCTGGTCTTCGGGATCCTATGAAGAAAACCCATCTAGCCCACAAGGTGGTAAATTCGTCTTGATGTAGCCTGAGAGAGTAATGCTGCGTTCCAGAAAGTTGAGAGGTCAGGGTTTTCCTACCTCCAGTCAGGATAAGTGCACTGGAACGCCACTTCAAGTAGGAGATTCAAGTCGTGAAGTGGGGGCAAATTGATCTACCCTGACTTCACTGAGCTGCTCAATACTGACGTCACACAACAATGGCGGCGCCCTTGGAGATGAACAGCGTGGATTGTAAAATATATTTTTCTAGGCTAAAATTACATTTATTTGTTTTTTAATAATAGATACCATCATGTAACACAACATGTTTTTTTCCGATGTGTTGCAATTATCTATCTAGATGAAGATATTTGATAACGGGTTACAAACGAGTCTGACAAATAGTGTAACGTTATTGATAGGTTTCTTGTGCCCCTGATGTTTGATTAAATGTTAATAAAATTGGTTTAATCTCAAACAATGAATACTACACAGGTTGTAAATATGTTGAAGTTAAATGGATAATTAGATGGCCTAAATTGCTGTCTATGTTTTAGCAAGAAATTTCATCCCTCTGTTTCATGCACATATACAAGAACAAAGGACTGGTGCCTTTCAAATAAGTCGCGGTAGACCATGTTTATTGTTTATATTCGCCTGGAACGCTTTGAGGTCGCACCTAGTATATTCCAAGGGGGATAAATCCAACATCCTAGCTTTCTCGAATGCAGCATTAGTCAGTCTCTCCATTTTGTATATTTCATAAACTATGTCCACCCAGTCATCTATTGATGGGGCGCGAAGCCGCTTTTAAACTGTCGAGGACATGTTCATATAATAAATGAGCCGTATTTGGTCGCTGAGTTACTGCGTTACTTCAAAAAAATCTCACTCCAAGGTTTTTTGAAAGGTTGGGAGCCCTGCATCTCACTCACAAACTTAAAATTAATATTATAACGTCAGTGTTTATAATCTCGCAAAACTAGAGTAATGCCTAATAAAGGGCACGAAATGCACAAAGAAAATATCAGACGTCCATTCTTTAAAAATGATATGAAAACTTACCGGTGAACTGCGTATTAAATTATTTATGTTGGCTAAAAAATTTGCTACTGTTAAAAATGCATCAAATTTTAATATACCCTTTCATTACAAAGGTTGGGTTACATCTAGAAGTAGTGGTGATTAGCCATTACAAGAGTTTATATGCACCGGCTGAGTGGTGGACAGGTAGTGGCTGTACGGACATGGACAATCAATTCAATTTTATTTGTATAGTGCATTTTACAGAAGGCATGTCAAAGCACTTAACACAAAGGGCACCAATGAGGAACCGGGGCAAGGAAAAACTCCTTAGAAACGTTTTTTGTTTTTACTTGTTACAATAAAGGAAGAAACCTTGGGCAGTTCCGACGGCTCAAGGGGCTAACCTAACTGCCTAGGGCAGGTTTTCAGTCTCTCAGATGGTGAATAGTCCACTATTATTCCATTAGCTACAGGAAATTGTGGTGTAAATATAACGACACAAGAGTCCCATAGTCCCATATCATCAGGAGCAGTTAAGCAAAAGGGCCAGCTGGAGGCTGTATCAATCATGTCAGGGTCGTCAATCATCCTTGAGGCTGGGGTGGGGTGAGCGGACCAATTTCTGGAGCAGTGGGTCAAACCTATGTTTTTGGCGCGGATGGATGGGCCTCGTCTGTGGCAGCTTGGAAGCAGACCATTTCCTGGAGCAGTGGGAACAGACATTAGTACATCTAAACATATTACACACACACACACACAAGATAATATGTATTTCAACTACAGTATAAAAAGTGTAACTCTGAATTAAACTGTTTAGTCAAACGTATCTTTTTGGCGCAGATGGGTGGGCCTCGTCTGTGGCAGCTCACATACACACACACAAACAAAAATACATACACAAATATACACATCCATATCTAATCTAAAATATCTGATCTAATCTAATACTAAACAAGGTGCACAGTACATTATGGTGCAATCCCATGCCCCGTAATGCAGGCTCTGGGACGGCAGATTGTGCATCTAACCTAGCCCTCTAATGCCCTCTCTATGCCCCCATTAAGGTTGGAAATGAAAATGTCATGTCCTAGGTTGGTCAGGTGGACCCATCAGCTAAAAACATCCCTACCCCATCATGTGTAATTTGGGGGTGCCGAATTTCTACCCCACCCACAGTCCCCACAAATGTGGACATGACATTATTAACCCATACACGTGCATGGTTAATTCTGGAGGCTGGCCCATGCCTCCATGCACGCCTCTGGGTGATGAACGAGTACACTAACCTTACAGTGGGGTACAACTTGTGCATCCTCAACAGAAAGTCTTTCATCTGTTTCACCAATTCCAGACCTGTTACATATCCTAAATCGTTACCTCCAACATGAATTACCAAAATATCAGGGGTAGGCTTGGAGTGCAGCAGGGAATCAAGATAACTAAGAAAGTATCCCCACCGTAGACCACCCACTCCGAACCATCTAATGTCTACAGGGAGCCCTAAATTCTTACCTGTATTACTCACCTCTGCTCTTTGGTGAGCTCGCCGGATGTAGCTGTCTCCGACGATCCACACTTTAGCGCAGGTCATTATTTTGAGTTATTGCAATCTGAAAAAAAAAAAAAAACATTACATGGCTGATTCAACCTAACTCTCCCAGCTGAATGTAGTTCCACCAAGCTCCACTGTAATTCGTAAGGCAAGGGTCAGGTCAGATTCAACCGTAAAGGAAAGAGATTAGCCTTCACCATGTAACTTTTAAGTGCCATCTAGTAAACGGCTTACTAACACCCTTTTGTTTATTAATATTTTCAGACTTAACAAATTGCCTTTGGTACATCACAAACCATAAAACAACAATCAACGATGCATCTGTTCACAACGCTGAGGTGCATAGAAAACAAGTTGTTAGCACAGAGGTCACAAATGAAAAAAAAAAAAAAAACCTAAAGAAACACTGGATGACACTGAGGCAGTACCGACAGCAGCTGACCTTCTTATGACCCACTATGGCCCACAAGTCAAAAAGTTTGCCCACCCCTGTGCTAGGGTTACTGAATGTCATAATGGCATTCAGTTGTCATAATGGCGTGACATAATTCTCATTTGTTAGCGGAATTCAGTGGGAGTCACGCGGCGGCTACACCGGATGCGTTAAGTTACGCCGCATTCTAGAAACGTACTTTTTCCGTTTGAGTGGCTACACCAGATGCGTTTGCACACCGTCAAGTCAAGCGCAAGAATTTTGTGCATTTTTGAATTTTGAAATTTAGCGCAATTTTATTTTTTATCTCATCGTATCGCATCTCCCCTTGATCGGCTAGCTTTCTGCCCCCTTAATGCACTATGAAAAACCCCAGTTTTGAACAACACAGTCTATAATACTCAAACGAACACTCAAACGAACCTTAACACAACAAACCACGGCCAACCAATCGACAATAAAGATGTAGAGGACGCGCATTAACTCCCACCCCATCTTGTTGACTTGGTTTGTTGTTGTTTGTTATGTTTAAGTTCAGGAGCCTGTTGCACAAAACTAGGATAAGGGTGTCAGGGTTTTGGGTGTTTGTGTTTTAGTTCTGCTGTGTTAGCCTTGTTTTCTACCTCTGTCAGTTCCTGGTGTCTTTGTGTCTGGTGTTACCTCCTGGTTTCTGTGTCGTGTGCTTCCTGTTTTAGTTTCTGGTTTCTTTGTCATGTGGTCCTGTCATCCCTGCCGTGTGTCTGTCTCTCCCTGTTCACTTCCTGGTTTGTCATGTGATCTGTCGTCCCTGCCATGTGCCTGTGTTTCCTGGTTTCTTTGTCATGTGCTCCTGTCATTCCTGCCGTGTGTCTGTATTTCCAGAGCACGTCTACGGGGAGCCGGTCCACTCTCTATTAACTCCATTGTACCGGATTTTGCCTGCAATCTGTTGAAATTCCGCTAGTTTTGCTGTCGAGCAAGTGGTAAATGAATTGTGGTCTATGGAGCTAAGCGGCTAAAACTCATTGTTGTGACAGCTGACAACTTAATTTTTTAATATACGTTGTGGTAGTAGCTACCTGAGTACAGATTTTCCACTAGAAATGAAATAAAAAATCACTCATGTGCTTTCTGCTCGTCATAGAATGGGCCGCTTTCCGTGTAACATGCTAGCATTTAGCTCATGGATGCTGGTTGGTCAGCGAGAAATCGCGACTGATTACGACCGTCATGAGCTGAACCTGGCACCAGCTGCCGACTGTCACAGAGGCAGAAAGTAGCGATTGCTGTAAAGTGGTTCACTTTTGTGTCACGTGACATGTAAACTTTAAACAGGTTTTTAGGAATAACAACACATATTAAAAATTTTATTGGTCAACTAATTGTCAAGTCAAGTGTTCCTGCATCGCATGCATTAATGCAATTTTAGGAGAAAAAATTATATAAAGAGAAATGTGGTATTGGGGGGTTCAGCTCCATTGCCACCCATGCATTAATCACTTGCTTGGGAGCTCCTTCTTGTTGCAGTTCCACCCGGAAGGATTCTGAGAGTGAACATTCTCCCCATATTGAAAATTCTCTGGTATTTCCCTTTTCTCTTCCTGGTGTGTCATGTGATTCTGTCTTCCCTCCTGTGTCAATCAGTTCCCCGGTTCCACCTCTCACCTGCACTCTGTCTTGTGATTATTGTATCAGTTAACCCCGCCTTGTCACACCTGTGTCTTGTTCCTAATCTGTCTGTGTATTTAAACCCCCGTCCCTGTTCAGTCTTTGTTGGTTCATTGTTGCATGTCGTACGTCGGGTGGCTTGTTTTTGCTCAGTGTTCTCGCCAGCATGTAAGTTTACTCCTTTGTTCTTGTCTGTTTTTCTGTTAATAAATTTGTCGTCTTTGTAATTTACCTGCGCCTGGGTCTCAATCATGCCTCGTAGAGGCCGCATCCCTGACAAAGGGATAAATCCGGGATATCTATCAGGTTTGAGTTATTTTAGCACATTTAACATTGTGTCTATACATGCGTGTGCCTAATTTCTTATTGTTTTAATATGTTTGGTATTAGTGTCAAATAAAGACAGAACAACAGGTGAAGTTGCTGTGCAGGCTTTCTGCTTCAGATCCATGAAGAAGCACGAAAAACCTCAGTTTGAATGTAGGGCTGCACTGGTAATTTGTGTCAGAGTTCTGAGTTCAAGAGTTCCAAAAGGTTCGAGTAGAGGCTGTGTTAACGTAATCTTTGTTGTTTAACAGTAGTAGGAGCAACTTTACTGTATTGTTGCTGGAGGCTACCTACTGTCCTAAGTATCTAACACATTGGACATTGGTAAATGACAAGGAACAGTTAGCATATCACATGGGTGAGTGGCAAAAGACAGTAGTGTGGGACATAGACAGTTATATCAGTGGCACAGGACTGTGAGTGAATGGCCTGAGCCACCAGAAACAGAATAGTTGGGTGAGTGCCATATGAGAGTTGAGTGTCACAGGGCAGGATAGTGCACAGGACAGTAGGCAGGTGGCTCAAGACAGTCTATAAGTACCATAGTGCAACTATCATTGGACAGTGATATGAAACACCAGCAGCAGTACAATACAGTTAGGCTATTGCTCCTACATTTGGCCTTTGCTATCGCTTTGCATTTGCTCAACTTTTCCAAAAGCTGTTCAAGCTTTTGGTGCATTTCTTGCTTTGCATTTGTTTTGTTTTGTTGCATTCCAATGGGATTGTGTTTACAGTGTTCAGTGTTCACATGATTACCTCCCTTTGTGGTATTTACAACTTTTAATGTCAAATATATGATTTAATGTTATTCCATCCTTGATGTACACCATTATCTCACAATTCCATTTGAAGACATTAAATTCTGTGTTTATGCTGCGTTCATGCTATTAACTCAAGTCCAGCATGACCAATATAATGACTGACAATGATCTATCAACAGATGGTCCTCAGGGACACAGTGCCAGTAGTTATGGGGCAATGCCAATGCTCTTGTGTGGTGGGAACAGCTCTGTGCAACCACACAGTTGCTCTACTTTTCCAGACGGCTCACTTCTCCCAGCTAGGTGTGCCAGTGGTTCCCCCTGTTCACAGCTGTACTGAAGCCGAGCAGCAATGGCACAAACCCCGGACAGTAGTAAGTATCACAGGAATGCATGATTCATACAGGATTATTCATATATGTAGATATGACATGCAGCTGCTGAGCCCAAGTGGCCTAATAGATAATTCAATTCAATTTTATTTGTATAGTGCATTTTACAAAAGGCATGTGTCAAAGCGCTTAACACAATGCACCAATGACTTTGGCTTTTTACTTATTATGGTAAAGAAACCTTGGACAGTTCCGACGGCTCAATGGGCTGACCCAAGTGCCAAGGGTAGTTTATCAGTCTTTCAGTTTGTGAAAGTTGTGGGGTTAATAGAACAACATAAGAGTCCCATTATAATCCCAGGATATAGTCCCATATCATTAGGAGCAGTCAGGCCAAAGGGCCAGATGGAGGCTGTAGGAGGCTGTGGATTCTGACTTTGGTCTTGTACAGAGAGGTAGCGTAATCTCCTATCAGTGGCCTAAACTTCTAACACACTGCTTAGAATTGCACAAGAATGGCCCACCTCCTCCATGTCTTTCTCTTGTAAAGCTGGATTTATACTTCTGCGTTGCGCCAACACTACGCAGACCTTCGCCGACACTTCGCAGACACCTTTTGTGTGCATGAAAGAAATCCTGACTACACGTCAAAGCGTCGCCGACACGCTTTTCATAATTTCTGGTTCTCCGCCTTTCCAGTGCATTGTGTGTGCAAGACCCACCCAGTTCTTACAATCTTAACTACAATTTTAACTACATTGCATTGATTCGTATTTGTCATAGATGACGCCAATGTGTTGTTTATTTCTGAATTTGTGGTAAAAGTGTAAGAGATAAGAAGCTGTGCTTTCGAGATGGGCTGTCACCCCTTTTCATGTGTTGGGCTGCTGATACTACGTGAAATCTTGACCAAATGTCTATTTTTTTCATTAATCTTCTTGTTCCGCTTCATCATCTGTATCAGAATCATTTGCTGTTCGATCAGCTCCAACTCCAAAAGTATTCCCTCTCGCCATGGTTCACTCACTGCAGTCTCCACAGACCGCGACCGCCATACCACAGCACACACAAAGGACCCTTTCTAAACTCGACAACCCACTAGCGTTGTGGTGGTGAACTGCCACGTGTAGCAATTACGCGGACACGGAGGTATAAATCGACCACGGAAGTATAAATCAAAAACGTCGGCGAAGGTGTCTGCGTCGGCGCGACGCAGAAGTATAAATCCAGCTTTACTCATCAGCTGTCAACAACAGAGTGTGTGTGGGTATGCAGCGAAGAAGAATTGCATCTGCACAGCTTGCAGTTGTCTATGGAGATGGCTCACAAAATTGAATCTTCCACAGAGGGCCAGAGTAAAAATCAAGACTGGCACATGCTGAGGCGAACAAGGGTGACCTCCTCAAGATTTAGGGAAGTGTGCCATGTTAGGGGTTACAGCACTGCTGAGAGAATGATTAGAGGCACAAGACAAACCGCTTGTTCATGATCCCAGTGCAACACCCTCTTATGGTTTAGTTGAAATGAAATGTCCAAATTTGAAAAGCTACATTGATTGCAATTACCTACAATTGTCAAATGCCATTTTTAACTTAAAGACCCACTTCAGTCATTTTTTTGACACTGTATTTGCGATATAGTTCATTATAAAGTTGCACTAATCAGTTTTTTTTTTCATGAAATAATCTCTTCATATGCTCTAAATAATAACCATACAGATCCATACCTCCACACCGATCCCTGAAATTGAGATTTCCTCGGAACTAAAACTGTGGTTCCAGACAAGTATTCTAGAATCCCGTCCAAGATCGTTTATCTATGAGTCTATGACGCATAAGCATTTTAGCTGGCCTGCTGTCAATGAGTTCTTATTTTACCTGAATGATAGAGAAGAGATATAAGGAACGTTTAGCCTATCTGAGCATCTTCATTCACAGCATTTAGCAAAAGAAGCAGAAGAGAAAAGCTGCAAAGAAGTATTTGCGTTGAGGGAAAGAAAACGATTAAGGCAATGTTAACAGGTAGAGGATATAAGGAACATTTTAAGAATGACAGCAGAGGAGTTTGAGGTGTTTAGGCCTAAAAGTTGCGCCAATCAAGGAACAAAACACCAAGATTAGAAAGGCTGTCAGTGGCTGTGAACGACTAGCCATAATGCTGGAACTGCTCTGATTAACGTTAACTAGTTCACCGTGACATAAGTGTTTCCCATAAAATGACTGACATTGGCCCATCATACCAAAGCCTAAACATGTCCACTCACACAGCGGCTATTTAAAGCCTCTATGTGTAGGATTTATCTTCTATTTATCTTCGTCTTTTATTAAAAATATATTTTTTATTTTAAAAATATAATGTAAAACGATGGTAATTACCTCCATGAATAAATTGTAGTGTTCCGGTAAACTTGGTAATTTCCATTTATATATAGATATGGCTGGGGACCAAAGAAGAATATCCATTTTGCGCCGCCATTTTCAAGAGTACGGGTTCTTGTAGGGGAGAGCAGTATCGTATATTCAGCTCCGCCTTTCGCGTTTCCGCTCAGAGACTGAGTAGCAGAAACTGAGATAAGAGCGAGCGAGCGTTCGGCCTCCGTAGCAAGAAATTAGGATTGTGGGAAGGGGAGGGCTAATACATTTTATTCAAACGTATGCAGTATACCACTTTGCCGATAGATGGGGAATTCTGATACGATCCTACACATAGAGGCTTTAAACAAAACCTGATATTTTAATCAATTGTAACAATAAAACCTGCGCTTACCTATTCTGTGAAATCTTAGCAAATTCACAGACGTCGGTATCCTAAGTAGCAGTAGGCTACTGAATGTGGACAAGGCTATGGATAGGCTATTTAGAAAATCCATTACACGTCTAATCCTCAGAAATTAGAAGTCGCACGCTTCCAGTTTTTTCTTTTTCATTTATTTTCTGACCACAACAGTGGGTTTAGTTTATAAGCAGTTTAGTTTAGTGGGTTTACTTGCTGCCGATGACTTGAATTTTGACAACGAGAATGTTTGCTCAGATATGCTCAAACAGCGCTAAGAACATTTTTGAGCACAATCAATCGTGAGAAGGAAAATGATTGGACCAACATATTTCCTAGTATGGCATTTATTTTTATGGCAGTCTGAATGTGAGAATAAAACCAAACAAATGAAGTAATTGCAATTATTTTTTTTTTATCCAGGGTCAAACTAATCTGCCGTATGAAATGTAGGGCTACTTAGGACAAGGAGGAGAAACATGTCTGAAAGTCTGAGCTATGAAACACGAATATAACTTCTCTCACTCGCAATTGGCGTTCTACGACCAGCCTGAAATATCAAACATGACACGATCGGGGACTTCTGTTCGGTCACTCAATAGAATGGAACACCAGGCGTACAAATGACGACGTAAAATCAAGGAATTTAATTCCGTTATTTGAGACATAAACTGGTGAGCTGTCAGATAAATCAAAATATTCTTAGGGATGACGTTAAAAAATAAATTAACCCATAATATCACTTATTAAACATATAAAACACAACACAAATATGTGAAAATGCGAAAAAACATGATTTTTGCCGGAGTGGGTCTTTAAGAAAAGTCATGCTTATTTTTGGCAAGTACAAGGCCAGCTTCTCATCACTGGACTTGAGTGGTTTGACTTTTTTTGTTTGGGCAGAGGAGGATTTCTTTGTTCAGCGACGGCACACAGACAAAGATGTTCAAGAAATAATAAGACAGAAGTGTGATCATTTCTACTTTAGCATTTGCATGCCAAAGTATCTGTCAATGAAATATGCAAAACTAATTTAAAGAAATCTGTTCTGATGTATTAAAGTGTATATAAAAATGTATATAACTGTATAGAGTACGTACAGTATATACATCTGTTGTCACAGTTTATATAAAGTGTACAGTATAGAGTATGTTCAGTTAAAGCAGTACTTAGTTACAGCAGTATAGGTCCATATAAGTAAGTTTTTTTTTATTATTATTATTATTATTATTTTAACAAAACACAGTTGAGTAAGGAATTTGTCTGATTTTTTGACTTTACACTTGCGATTTTTTTTTTTTTTTTTTTTTTAAGTGTAGAGTGTACAGTGTATAAATCTGTTTTAGAATTTACAGTATAGTTATTTACTGTTACAATCTAGTGTTAAAAGTATAGTGTATGTACAGTTAAATACAGTATTTACAGTTAAATACAGTATTTGCAGTACAGGGTTTTTGGGAACTGTGTACACTTGGGAAAAAAATGCTGTTGTACATTTACATTTGTTGTCACTGTTTTAAAACAAAGTAGAGTATGTACAGTATATAAATCTTGTCGCTGATTTATTCATGAACTTCATACATTATGGTGTCATTTTACTGCTCACAGAAAAAAAATGTAAGTTGTAAGTTTACATCGGTCACTGTTTTGCAATATAAAGTGTATAGAGTAAAAGCAGTATTTACAGACACATTATAAAGTGTAGAGTATGTACAGTATATACAGTTAAAAGCAGTATTTACAGACGCAATAAAAAGTGTATACAGAAAAGTTTGTACTGTATATACAGTCACTAAAACTTTACCCATGACTTAACAAGATATTTGTTTTGGTAACCACTAAGCAGGCAAGCCACAGCAAACATTTCATTAATGCTGCCAGCAATTGACAAAGGTATAACCGAGTCAAAAAAAAAATTTCCTTCACCCTTCTAATGACGCGCTCAACATGCAATTTACTGTGTTACGTGGACACTGGGTGCTGGCATCTGTCTAGATTTCTTGAGAAAAGGTGGACAATACACCTTACATTTCACACAGTCTGTAATTTGGAAGCCTTTGTCTACCATAACGGCCATGTCCTCTGTCAGAAGGTCAGCTATCCCTGATCGCCTAAAGAATTCTTTATCACTTACTGAACCCTCATAGAGTGACGAGATAAACGTAACTGAACCATGGGGGGCAATTCCAATAAGTCCGTTCATTGTGCAGTGAGACTTGTATGTAGAAAACATTTCACTTTGGAGGAGAGGCGACTGGCGAGGATGGAGTTTGGCACTTACGCTCTGTACAGTCTACTATTACCTGAGTATCAGGAAAATCTTTGAAGGAAGACTAGCTTTAATATCCTCAGGTTCAATCCAGATAGACACTGAGCCTAACAGTGTGTACAAGTAGTTGGTCCATGTAGTAATGATGCGGCTTACAGTGGAGGTGTGCACATTAAATTTGTTTGCTAAGTCCTGCTCCTTAAGACCCACAGACAGGTACATTAGGAACAGGAAGAATTCGTCAATGGGTTGCAATGATTGTCTCTGGTGAGAAAACACACATACAATATACATCATTAAAGATATTTGTAAAACTAAAAGGAAGCAGCATAGTAGTGTGACACTTGCATGTCTAACAGACAAAGGGTGTGCAATTATCACTGTGTACTGTTGATTTCTGCTGTCTGCAAATCACATAGAACGGGTTTTTGGCTTCAGAAAATGTAACTTTATCTTGCTATTTAACCAGTTTCTGTTAAGGCGTCACTGGTTGGTAATGGAAATGTTCATAAACAGATGATACAAATGACAATGGTTAAATAGTTCTGTTGAAAGCTGCTGATTAACTATAGCCTAGTCCTCTTGCTCACTGAAATGATATCCCCTATTAATGACACATATCACACTACTTTAATCATTGCAATGCAGTAAATAGGCAATAAATATAAACATTTGATTATATAGCCTACGCAAGCAAAAATAAAACACAATCTAAAAGATTCAACAATCTTCCAACGGGAATAACGGCTGTTACAGAAACCAACTGGCATACAGTTAAATGTTAAGTTTGCCATCAGAATCACATCTGTCTCTGCAAAAAACAAATCGGGTAGTCTAGGCCTAATATTCGCGATAAGAAGAAATGCCGCCTGCTGACAGTTTTTCTTCGTAGTGAGGGTCCGTAGGTGAACGTATCTACGCACTCTTAATTTGACGAATCTGTGTATAGAACAAGGTAAATGTAACTGCACTTGGAAATGTTTATCCCCAGTTACCACGATCCCAAATTGAACCGTAACACCTGTTATTCACGTTCTGTCGTTGCCAACGTAGCTACGCCAAAGGGCCGGTAGGACGTTGCAGGTGGCGATGTCACAAAGGCAAGACAAAGGCGTTAATTGTGACGCCATTCAGTGGCGCACTTAAAAGTCTAGTCCACTGCTGTTCATACAGTCTATGTGTTCACCTCATTGATCAGAAATAAGGCAACCAGAACAGATGGCAGACAGTATGAAATGTGATTACTTTGAACAAAAAGGTAGGCTATGTTGCATCCTATGCCTAGACATTTAGATCTAGCCCTACTCTCAACGGTAGAAACTAGGTTACTTTTACTTGTTTTTCTGTTTTCTAATGGGATGCTTTTCTTTTCTTTGTGAACAAGAGTCATTTTTTGAGGAAGACGAGGAAAATGTCTCCAAAACAGAATCTTCTTGAAGCTGCTGAAAGGCTTTATATTAAAGTCCACCAAAAAGTCAGAGAAATTTTCAAGAATCCAATGGTCTTGTGTGGCACAGATGTGTCTTCCTCAGACAGTGAAGAGATACACGAGAAGACTGATTGAAAGAAATTCCTTTGCAGGGCCCCTCTTTCTACATTCGGCAGTGGAACCCACCAGGACTATGAGTGAGACCCTACATCTTCATGCTAGGCCACTACTCAGAAAGGTCCATAGTGATGGAACGCAGAGTGTGGCCTTGGGAGAGTGTAATTTGTCCAAGGTCTGACTTGAGGACTTCATTAGATGTGCCTTAAAAAAAGTCCTGACCTCCCTTTATTCCGACGGCTCTGACAAGTCGGATGACTTAATTTCCTCTGCCTCTTCAGCGACCTTGGAGAGCCACAGCAATGGCACGAACTTGTCAGATGAGGACAACAGAAATCGTTCCACTTCGTCGTTGTTCATCATTCCAGTTCGACGGCCCGAGTGGCTGCCCGGTCGCAACCCCAGCTGCCCACACACTCAACACCTGCACAAACTGATGCGTCAGCTTTACTTAAACGAGCAGATAGGAGTTTCTGGGACTACTTTCAGAGGAACTACCTCAGAGTATCATTTGTCCGAGGCCTTAAAAGCCCAACTTGAGGCCGTCACTAAAGATGTCTTAAGAGGTGTCCTGGCCTCCCTTTATGCCTTTGGCGCTAACGAGCCATATTATGCAGCCGGTGACCCGCAGGAACATAATTTCACACCGGATGACCCAATTTCCTCTGGCTCTTCAGCGACCTTCAGAGCCACAGCAATGGCATGTCCTCAAATGAGTATGTCATGACATATGATTGAGACGCATCGTTGCCATTACAGCACGGCAGTGTTGGCAAACTTGGTAGTGCCCAAATGATGATCAATCATTCTGTGGACAAGCACACCAACTTGTCAGATGAGGAAAACAGAAATCGTTCCACTTCCCCAATTCTAGATTTCACCTCAGTACGCGAGAGGCTGGAGAGCATGCTGCCCGGTGACAGCCTTTGCCCACACGCTCAGCATCTGCTTAAACTGATGCGTCAGCTTCACTTAAAAGAGCAGAAAGGAGTTTCTAGGACTGTCAGAGGAACTACCTCAGATTCAGTTCTTTTTAACATTGGCCAGAATGGCAATTTAACAGAGAATGATATGACCGACTATACAGACCTACGCAGAGGAGACTGTGAAGCATTTCTTCCTGCCGTGCTTCAATATTCCTTATCCTATGCCACCAATCAACATAAATGTGGGAGGAGTTCCACCACCAGCTTCACCCTCGTGTTTGTGTCCTAGTTTTCTTTGTTCCATGTCTGAAATTGATGTCCGGGGTGTTTCAAGATCTTTGGCATTAATACTACAGAGTGCACAGACCACAATACACTCTCTCTCATCAGTCGTGATCAAAGATTTGGTGAGCATGTTGCCCCTGACAACGGACCAGCAACCAGCCTCTGACAGCAAATGTCAGTTGAGCAGATCCTCTTCTAGGGACTCCAGTCTTTGCTCAAGAAGCCAAGATGACCCCCCACCCTTGCAGAGGCCGGCGGAATCCATCTCGGAAAACTACAATGACCTAACGACTGTTTTGATCCTCCGTTTGCTCTCGGAGTTGAACAAACAAGAGTCATTGTTTAATGAGATGTTAGATGTATCCTGACTACTCATTGAGAGGGTAACCTCTGGATCTGATACTGCCTCAACTAGCATGTCTGATGGTGAGACATGTCCTGAAAGTGTCAAGATTCGAAAGGTCTATGGAGCTATTTACAAGGATCTTGTGCAGGAGTTTGGCAGTGAGGATGTAATCCTAAAGACCATGGTGTCAGATGACTCTTCTTTCGAGAAGCATGTTTTTTATTCAATAGAATTTCTTGTTGCATTGAACCCCAATCCTTGTTTAACATAATGCATAGACTTGTTTGTTAGCTACACTATGCACTAAGTCTATGCAGTTACGAAACAAAAAAAATTGCGCGACTCTGCAATTTGGCAAATATTCGCTTATCATATTTTCGCCGTTGGGAGTGGTCAAGGCAACATGACGTTTACTGGTCTTATCAAGCAATATTCTACAGTAGGCTGCCCGCCAACTGCCAACAGAAGGCGTGCTAAAGTTAGCCTAGCAGCTTACCTAAACTAAACTGTGGGAAGCTTCTGAATAAATTTACAGTGATGACAGATTGAATTTACCCCAAATATGTTTGTGTGACCCGTAAACGGCAATGCGTTCTTCAATTATTTTTATGTTGACACCAATCTTTGTTCCATAACACATTTTGGGCTATCAGTGTGCAGCAACGTTAGCTATGTGTAGCGTTCGGCTAACTTCAGTTGGAACTGTTAATTTTCTAATCTACAGTGTTCTAGTTGTCTTTATAATGTTTGTTTATCATATTAACCCCCCCCCCCCCC
>JAGFZM010001663.1:0-14575 GCA_017657215.1 Limnothrissa miodon | reverse complement strand
ACACACACACACACACACAAAAAACCCTTCCTCACAGATAAATTATTTAATAATTTTGAATCTGTATTATGTTGTATCTGCATTCTGAAATCTATTTTCAAATGATGACAATAATACTATTCATAGGCTACCCAAATATTAGCTATTACCTACAGTAATTGTGAAAAGACTAAATTATGAATTTGACTCCGCTTGACAGTCAGTTAGCTTTAACTTTTAATAATAGTCTATAGACTAGGCTACTATTAACTGCAGACACTAATAACACCAATTAGCCTAAGCCTACAAGTTTATACCGGAGATGGTTAACATAATATTCGTCACCTACCTGATTGAACATCATCATCTCTCAGGTTTGGTTTAGCATGTAAGCTGCAACACCTCACAGTAGGAAGAGCTGTACACCTACTCTCTGGGTGCTAAAACAGTAGATTTTTTTCTATTTGTGTGGCACTGTAGGCTAACAACAACAACAAGGAAGAAAATCGGCCAAAATGATTTTCAGTACCCATGTAATGATAAGTTTAACACTTTTCTGAGAATATAGCAAAACGCACCTGCCTGTGCTTTTCTACTTGCTACATAATTAGCCTACAAAATGCATTACAGGATATGGTTAGCATTTTGCTTTAACTACATGAATATGACCCCCCTGTCATCAACACAGTCATCAACCTGATTGCTATCATCATCCAACACCACACAACAAATTATCACAGTAGGAAGACGGGTGATAACACTTGCTAAACCAATTCTATGCACTACTTACTCTCACTGTGTTGAAATAGGTCCGTATATCTTTTTTCTTTTTTGGTGGCATTCTCTGCTACAGGGGCGGAGCCAGACTTTTTTACATGGGGTGGCCAAAGGGTGGCCATGCTGTAACCACGCACAGCCCCCCCCCCCCCCCCCAGATTTGGTGGCATATCTGGTACCATGTAGTATTCATTCAGTTAGGTCTAACTCGTGAACAAAATCCATCTGATCCAAAAGGTCAGAAATCAATATATTCATTTATTTATGCAAAATAAAGGTGCCTTCTGCAGCAAAAAAATGTATGTACACTGAATTTATACCACATGTTAACAATTATCTACACGTTGTTGGGATTCTAAGTGAGATTGTAACACATATAAGTCAAGATATTCGCAAATGGTAGTATATGTGTGTAATTTTCTTTAAGATGCTGGGACCTTGAATTTCCCCTTGGGGATCAATAAAGAAAGAAAGTAAGTATGAAAGAAAGTATGTATGTATCTATCTATCTATCTATCTATCTTTTAAGTTGTATTCTGCGGTTAGTGTGAGCAAAATGATTCACAAACTCATCCAAGTTTAAGGAGTTTGATCGGCTAGACTCCACATTGAGTATACCCAAATTGTTCAGTCTTTGGTCACCCATCGTTGACCTCAAGTATGTCTTGATGAGTTTAAGCGCAGAAAAACTTCTTTCACATGAAGCTGTGCTCACAGGAAGGGTGACTGCAATTTAGTACAACCTGAACAGTTCATGAAAAATTTCACGATTTGGCTCCAGTATTTTTGTCACATCAAGCATGCTTGAGGGATTTTCAATGCCTGCTTGGATTTTTCTGTCCAGTACGCACTTGAACTGATGTAGTTCATGCATCAAATCTTCAGTATTGCAGTCATAAAGTGCTGCAAATGTCAGACCCTCCAGGATTTCGCGATGTTGCGATTTGCAACATTAACGCAACTTCAACCAATCCCCATGAATTCAGGGCGATGTTGCAATTTTAACTAATCACCGCAACTTTACCGCAAAATTGACCGATCATTTGCGTGGTCTTGTCGAGCTCACATCGACAAACTATCTTTTTTACACTGAGCTAGAATCACACGTCTATGTCTACTTTGCAGTGCGATCAATGGCATTCTAATTGCCCGGCCCACATTGAAGCACCCCGATTCTCCCTGTCAATCGGGTTTAACGCGCATCTGGTTACGCATTTGCTTCTGTTTTTTTATGTGGTGGCATTTCTTCCGTGTTTTTAAAATACTTAACACATTTAATCGGGAGGTATAGGCTACGATTTAGCTATAGGCTTATCAAACATTTGACTGGATAGCAACAGTAAGACAGGGAGCAAAGATGATACAAACAGAGACCCAGACGACAAGAAACAACAGAGACCGGTCAGGAGAGCAACACCAAGAAAATGTTTTCGACAGAAACAGTGATCACAAATGGGCAAGAAAGTTCTGCACCTTTTAAATCACGTCTTAAATTAAATGTCGAAGTTATAATCCATGTCGGGCAGTAGGCTAGCTTCAATGCAAATTAATAAGCTAGTTTAACTACATTTAGTAGCGTGGCTGTAGTGAAGCTACAGCATGAGTATACTGACTCTGATAGCTTAATTTTGCTTTTTTTTGCAATGAAGTGATCCTTAATATATTATACGTTATATTATCAAGCATCAGCTCACAGCAGCAAATCCTCTATCTAGGCTGCATGGAAGATCAGTTCATTGCAATAATGTGATGCATTTGATGCATCAGTCATGCCATAATAATAAAAAAAGTCCACAATGTATGATCATATCACAGTAAACAGGCATACAATAGGCATATCAATAGGCTATACTAATCAGTTACTATTGTATAGCTATTGAGAGAGCTGTTTGTTAATCAATACAGTAACAGTCTAGAAGAAAGTTGGATTATTAAATATAGGCCTTTTGTACATTAGAAATGTAGCTGTTTTGAACTACTGTCATTTTTAGCTACATTTGGTCTTAAATAGCTTTGGTGTAGTGAAGTTTCATCTGATGTGGAGTAACTGGTGGGTGCTTAGTTAACTACATTTCCTGATTAGCTTGCCCAACTGGTTATAATATGGATAACTAAAGAGACAGGCAATATTATTGCACATAGGCTATACTTATGACAGAGGTCAGAAGAGGAACCAATAAAATGTAGGTTACAGTATAGGCTTATGTAGCCTGTGAGACAGATGGACAATAACAAAAAGTTCTATGCTGTTACATTTTTAAATTTTTCAAAAGTTAGGCCTGCTGTAAAAAAATTTCAGGGTTTGTTGCTTATATTCTAGTGCTACAGTATTTCAAGAAAAGGAGCAAGTAGTGGATTGTACTTTTAAACTGTGAAATTGGTGGATTTATAAAACCTCGCCATTTTGTGCGCATACACCTGCAAGAAAGTGTCCATCTTTTTGTGATATCCAGGAAAGTGTCCCTCATTTGAGGTTGAGGGAGTTGGCAGCCCTAGTAAGGTTGTTTACAAGAATTTCTCAGTTTCTTTGTTCTTTTAATGTTTTTTTTTTTTCAGTAATTATTTAATATTTCCTCATTTTAAAAAAAGTAAAAAAGGGAAAATCACAATTACTTATAGCAACTTTTACTTCCTCACGCAATATAATCACAACAACAAACTAAAAATCACCGCAACTTTCATCGCATTTTTTGGGAAAAGCTCCCGCAACATCAGGTATTTTAGGCCGCAACAATCACAAAAAAGGCCCGCGAAATCCTGGAGGGACTGAAATGAAAGCAGGGCTTCTTCGTCATAGAAGTGATTACTTTTGGGGTTTAAGGCTTCAATACCACGCATTACAGTACAATTTGGCTTTGAAAACCTCCTCTCAATCTCATTTAGCATTACATCTATTGTTTGGTAAAAAATCCCAATTCTAAAAGTGTCCTTGTTTTTCACAGAACGCCCACCAAGAGTGGACATCACATGTGCATGGTCCAGCCTTTGACTAAGCAGAGTTGTTCTTTTTGTGGGTTCTATGTCAATGCTGCATGCTTGTGCCGTAGCAATTACAGTTCTCCATATCCCCTCAAAGTATTCTTCACTTCTAAAGCTTTGAAGACTATCTACCAGTGCCTCCACCAGACAGACCGCTACACCTAGATCAAGGTTTTGGCGCTGGAGTGCATCTGAAAGGCATTTCGCTTCTCCAAAAAGTTTCCCAATTGTGACCAGAAGCGCAACAAACTCTACATCTATCAAGGCCAGCAAGCTTCGTGCCTCAACAGATCGGTCACCACTTTCACCGGCATCTAATTCTTCAAGGACACAGATTATGGCTGGAAGCCTATTGAGAATAGTTTGGCATGCTTTTTGTCTACACGCCCAGCGTGTGTCACTCAGTTTTTGCAGTTCCCTTGGTGGTGTCCCTTCAAACAATCGTTTCTGCATATTCAGCCACTTTGGGTGAACGTATGACCCTGACATGAAGTTATACAATTTTTGCACAACAGTAAAGAAATTGTCAACTTCAGGAATAATTTTAACAGTGTCCACAAGCACTAAGTTTAAACAATGGGCATTACAATGGACATAGAAGGCTTTATTTGCCAACTCCCTTAGCCGAGCCTGAACACCACTGTTTTTCCCACGCATAACTGACGCGCCATCATACGCCTGCCCAACCAAATTTTCTCTGTATTCCAGGCCGTAGCGCTCGAGTATACTGACTATCCTTTTTGTCAATTCAGCGGCATCAAGCTGTTCTAAAGCTTCAAAATGCAAAAAGCTTTCCTTTATCTCCCCAATGCAATAGTAGCGAAGTACAATTGACATCTGTTCTTTCTTTGCAATGTCTTTGGTCTCATCAGCCAAAAGGGCAAAGACCTGACTGTCCTTCACTTCCTTTATAATTGTGGAGCGCACCATTTCTGCTAATATATCTAGCACTTCATTTTGTATCTGATGTGAGGTGTATTTGGCATTGTGCATCCCATTCAATTTGTTCTCAACATTTGGGTCGTGGTTTGCAAGAAGCCGTAAAATGGCACAAAAGTTTCCTTGGTTATGACCTTCACTCTCCCTATGTCCTCTCTGAGCAATATTTTGAGTGGCAGTTAGCAGTAAAACTTCAGCAACACTTTTGATATAATGGCGATTTTCCTTTATTAACTCACTGACACTGTGTGAAAATGTACTTATCAGAGTTTCCTCTGGACCTTTTGTCTTGTAATCACGCCAAGCTAACATTGCATTAATATGCACCTGAGATTTGGCATGTGTAGCAAAGCCACTGAGTACATCGCTTTCTTCCAATTTTTATATCCTGTGTCTGTAAAAGTTGTGTCCGTGTTGGGAAGGCTAAAGTGCCTACAGGCATAACAATAAACAGCATCCTTGGACTGGGAGTATTCAATCCATGTGTGCAGACCGTACCACGAAGCACTGAAATTTCTTTGTCTTGCACCGAAGGCTGTTCTTGGGTACTCTTTAAGCTGGGGTTGGGTAGGTGTCACCAAACATTTCCATATACATTATGTATCCTGGCACAGATATGAATGTGATTTATACCTGTAGGAGTAGAACCAATGAACCCAGGGTTGGTGTTTGGCTGTCGAGTCTTATCCCATGGTAAGTTTTAGTGACACAGTACACATGTACATCAGATACACTGTGCATCATAACACAATGATGTCTGTAAAGAGCATAACTCTACACACAGCATACAATAATGGCAGTGTCAGTGTGTGGTACCTTGGGATCCATTTCCAGACGAAATCCTGCACTCCCTCAACACTGTCCCTTTTGTCTTTGCTGTATGTCTGTCTGTCTGAATCTGTATGACATAGACATCATATAGGCCTACACTACAACAGATGAGGCCTGGAAAAAGCATAACTCTACACATGAAAGCATAACTCTACACACAAGATACAGTGATAGCAGTGCTAGTGTGTGTGTGTGGTACCTTGGGATCCATTTCCAGAAGAAATCCTGCTGCTGTCTGACTTATCCTGCTCTGTTATCTCATCCTGCACACTTTCACCACTGTCCCTTTTGTCTTTGTTGCATGTCTGTTTGCTACTACTACACTGGCTGAAATAGTGTGTAATTTTTCTTTTCATTTTGTCTGGCTGGTAGAAAAGAACACAAAATACATCAACCACATTACTGCACAAGAGTTTAGCAAAAGGGGTATGCTAATGCACCTGAGCAATTAATAAAAATAGTTTTGCTCTCTAGAGGCCCACCGTTGTTTAGCCCAATGGCTGAGTGAGTTATCGGTGTGCCAAAAAAGCCCATTGACTGAAAGTGACGACGTTCAAATGAATCCCGAATTAACAGCACACCGAGACAATCGGGCACACCGGCATTTTTGGGGCAGACACATTCTAAAAGGAAGAACGGTTAAACTCTAGAAGGCAGCTATCGATAAAAGTTGCCATGCAGAAATTCAAACTACAATCGAAAACCACGGGTGTATGGATATAACGTTACGTACAGTACAAATCCTGCTAATTTGTGTGCCCTTAATTACCCTAGTCTAACGTTACTAGCTAGATTTTGTCTGAATTGTGAACTTGTGAAAGGACTACTTTGTGAAAGCCACTGTCACTGTTAGCAAAGTGAGAAAACTTGTACAAAGACATTATGGAGAAACAACATACCTCCAAATCGTGCATCTCTGGGAGGTTGACTGACTCCAACAGCAGCTGCGATCATCACAGGCACGTTAGTTTCGAAAGTGTTTGTGTGTGTGTGCGAAAAATGCGTCCCAGCGGGAAACAAATAGGCGGAAGTAACATATCGAGGCCGGAACCAACATTCTGTGGGACATATCGTTTATTATAAAATTATCGTCCGGCCGTGGGGTGGCCAGGGTGTGGTCTGGGGTGGCCACGGCCACCCCTGGCCACCCCGTAGCTCCGCCCCTGCTCTGCTATCTTTAGAAAGCAGAACAAAGTGAGTTTGAATAACCAGGATAAGTTTAACACTTTTCTGAGGACATATAGGTTATCACAGATAACGTTAGCACAAAACGAACCTGCGCTCAACTCTTGTAGACAACTTTTAACGATTAATGCAGGCTTTGTCCTTGTGAGTGGAACGTGAACCTGCAGGCGCGTTTGAGCCAATCAAATCACAGTATGGATAAGTTCGATGCTGAAGCTCTGGAAAATGGATTGCTAGCACGTCAAAGGAACAAAACCTACTGTTTGCAACTTATTCTATTGTGTCCGCAAATAAATATGTTAATAAATTAATATTGATATATAAAATAAAATGCGCAATATTGGTAGGGACTATTTTGTCGTTCCAAAATATTGGTTGTGACTTGTCCCTATGGTCCCTATGCAAACCTACGCCCATGATGGGACCTTTAACAGATTTAAAATTATATTCTGTTGAAGTGCTTGGACTTCAGATGAAAATATATGGTGACTATCATGTGACTAACATGAGCACTAAAGCACCAACAAATGATGTAACTTAAGAGTTTGACCAAAGACATTTATAATTGTTGTAGCTCGTCAATCGACTTTTCGTGATTTAATTTCAAGATGGCGGTGACCGGGAAATTCTGAGAAGGTACTGTCTTTATAAACTGTCTTTTTAATAAAGTACCTGTACACTTTCAAACTTCTCATTGTCTCGTTTTAAATATCAAGGCTCTCAGAAGTCTACTAATAAAATGTGGAGTTACTCTGAACCTTGTTAATGGTGTAAAAATAGAAATTTAGCTGCATAGGCTATGCAATGCCCCCAGTGTAGCAGTGTAAGGCTAATAAAAGCTTTGGCTAAAACGGTGTAAAATGCGGAATGCTGGGGGTGACCGGAGGTCGGTATTGGATATACTGTAGTTGTATCCTTAACTGGAACCTTATAATATTGTCTTATATCCTGTGAAAATAGATATATACATATGCACAAATATAATCAGGTGTGAACCAGACATTACCTCGCCGTGAGAACCAGATAAATAACTATGCACAAGCTTAAAGCTTGCTTGACGACAATTGATGTTGTGTGTTTCCGCTGTTTTGTTTACTTTACAAAACAGAACGGCTAATGGCCGACGTCACAGGAGCAGATAGCAGGGAGAGCGTGGGGATGCGAGCTGCCCTAATATTACTGTGGGTATCGGATCTGCTAGGGAACTGAATCTGCGAGTTTGTCACAATGGTGTGACGTGTCACATTCTTATTTGTTAGAGGAACTCCGCGGGATTCAGAGTCTTAGCTGCCCTAATATTACCCTTTCTAAAATGTTAAAATATCAGTAGGACCCCCAGGCTCTGCTACTGCCCAGCAACAGCAGTGAGCTCTCGGCCAATGATTAGCTAACATCGTGAATAAACATACAGTCAGCCCAAACTGTTTATTCAGTGATTAGGTGGCCCTTAAAAGGGCCGTTGGGGGGCTTATAGCAGGGATCTAAGATGGGTTTGTTTGTTTGTTATCAGTACGGTGTTGCCTAAATCATTTAGATATACCCCGTCCCTCAGGTATACTGGCATGTCATAACGGAGGTTGTTATGTCTCACGTAAGTCATACCGGCCTCCTTGAAGGCAGCAGCCACAACTTTATTGACGTTTTTCCTGGCTCTGTCAAGGCGACCAGGCGTAATACAGGACCCCCTCATCCACAATCTGTGTTCGCGGATATCAGAAAGACAACATGGGCCCCAGGGAAAAGACACATAATTTGCCCAAGACCATCTCTAATCTTGTAGATCAGGTCGGTTGCCTTAATGTAGCCTATATCGTTGCCACCCGCATGGATCAGCATGATCTGTGGGGTATCCTGCCGGCCTTTCTCCGACTCCAGCAAGGGGACAAGTTGATCCCACCGAAGACCCCTCTGGCCAATCCACTCTACCTTGCAGGGAAGAGTCAGGTTGGGGACACCTGCGGCCCTGGCGTGTCTCTCAAGTCAGTAGATCCAGCTATCCCCAATTAACCAAATAGTTGGTACATCCGTCATAGTGAAAATGACTAAGGTGAATATTATGCCTTGAATATTTAAGTTCTTAAACATAGTTTTGTCATCATCAGTTTCTTTCAGTTTTTTTTTATTATTGGATTATTGCACGTCTAACATTAAGTGTTCCAGAGACTCACTGGTGTAGGATGACACACAAGTTTTATACAAGCTCACATCGGGTCTGTCGGACCCCCCAGGGCCTTCATAGTGCTATTACATTTTTGTAAACTGTAAAGCAAGAACCGAAGAAACCTAAGAACACCATCAGCAACTACTGATGTCAGTGGTGTGTGTGTGTGTAGATGTTTGTGTGTCTGTGTGTGTGTGTGTGTGTGTGTGTGTAAATGAATACATTCTAGGAGAATTCATAAAGAATACTAGCCTGGCTTGCGCAACAAAGCTCATGGAAGCTTAGTCTGGCCATTCTACATTACTAAACGTCTTCTGGGAAGCGGGCTTAACCTGCGTCCATCAGATGCCTCTGTGTACTACTTGACGAATCTACAGCCAATCAGACCACTCATTCCGATGACATATGCATATGCTTGTTTCTCATTGGTGCCCTCAGATTTGGGGAAAAGAATTCCTCTAAAACGGCAGCCTGGCCAGACTGACTTGCTCACGAAATTGAATGTAGTGTCACAGGAAGTATGGGCGGGCCCAGGCTAAAAGAATCCATGAAGAGAATGTGAAGACAATGGTATCTGTGATAACATTTTTTTCAAACACAGTCTTTGCAAACAAAACCATCATCATCAAAAATTACATTCTCTTCAGCACAGCTCTCATGAAACCATGCAGAACAGTTCACACATTTTACCCGTTACTCAGTAGCCTTAGGGTCATTTGGGTCACCATAATGGGCTTTGCAGACTTTGCAAAGCACATCGCTTTTCTTTTTCTCTGCCATTCTTTTCCCTTTTGGTGGCTTACCACCCAAGTACTTGTTGGCTGGTTGCTTGCTGGATGATTTTTGTTTTTTTACGTAGTCAATATGTTCCTCACTTGTAAGGTGATAGGATGGTGGCTTTGCTCTCTTTCTGACGGCCCTCTCCCTATGTGGCGCCGAGATCAATTCAGTGAACTTGACTGATCTTACAGACTGAACAGAAAAAAAAACAATAAAAAAGGACCTATGTTATTGCAACAAAGGGAATAAAAGTATCATTATTTGATGTACATTTTATATGATAAGGGACTAAATTGTGTGTGTGTGTGTGTGTGTGCATGCGCGTACGATATAAATGTTTTCATAAGCATGCATGTGCAACAAGTAGAACAATATGTCACGTACTGTGTAGGTAATCAAAATATCTACCACCATTATTATTGGTTGGGTAATGGTGAATGTGTTTGTGTGCATGTGTGTGTGGGTGCGTGTGTGTGCCCTGTGAGTGTGTTGGTCAGTGCTCAAGTGTGTGTGTGTGTATGCACATAAATGTAGACACACCCACACCACACAAACTTACACCCTCAGACACACACACACACACATAGCCTACACCAGGGGTCTTCAACCTTTTTCAGCTCAAGGACCCCTTGGCTGTGAGAGAGACTGAGCACGGACCCCCACACCTATGGAGTAAGATTGCTGTCAAAATTTTTGTGTCCATATTTGATACACGTGCGTATTTAGTTGTGTGTAAAATAAACATTTGTGAGTTCTCAAATGAGTTCAGTCATGCATAAAAAATACGAATTCAAAAATTACAAGTACGAAACCAAAATTTCAATACGCCTCTCAATATTATGGATACGACTTCGCACACGTTACTCAACTGTCAAAATACGTCATCGCCCCATTCACAGGCATTACTTGTTGAGAAAAGAAACGTTTTGACAGCTATCTTACCCACCTGGCCCACCTCAAATCCTGCCGTCATTTGGACCGTCAGTTATGAGTGCCTACATGCACGCACGCACACGCACACATTCTAAACAGGCATTATTATTAACGGGGGTAACACCTCGTTTCTTTACATAGTTGCATAAATTCGCCCTATAACAGAATGAATGTCACAAGGGTTAACTAGCTGGATACATTCAGCTAAATTCAGGCAAAGCTTCATTAGCTCAAACTGATACAGACAGAAAGCCTCTTCCTCTTGTGTAAATATAACTTCGTCTTTCAGAAGGAAACATGAGATTATCGTTATCGTTTTATTGTGATGGAACGTTGGATGAATGAATTCGCGCAGAACGCCTTGAAGTGCAAAGACCGCAGACTCTCATAAAAAAAACAACAAAGCAAAACATCACATTGAACAAATACCCCGCAAAGTTCAGGGTTCATCAGTCCCGACACTGAACAGACGAATCAAACGTAATTTATCTCCCGGAATGAAAAGAACGAGTTTGCTGAATCCGAAGCTATTTAACTTAAACGCACGGGGGGGGGGGGGAAGTGTTCTTTAATCGCGATGATCCAACTCTAATAAAAAAAAGATCACAAGGGTCACATTTTTTTATTTTAGTGGGACGAAGAATTAAAGATAACTGATCAGCTACCAGGTCCTAGTGAGAGCACTGAACCTGGTGAGTGGAACAGAGCAATGTCACAGGCAATGTCACATCAGGTTCAGGCTGAAGTGGTGACCTGTATTTGTACATTTATGAATACTAATGTGTTTTGGCATAGGTTAGCAAAATGTTACGCAGGGATAAAAAAATCGCATGATTCATGGCCTACAATGTGTTATTTAAAAACGAATATGAAGCAATTTTCTTTTGAACATTATGTTAACTATGACTAATTTTATTTTTTGGAAGAGAAAAAAAATGCTTCAGACGAAATATTTTCGCGGACCCCCTGCAGTACCTCCGCGGACCCCCGGTTGAAGACCCCTGGCCTACACAATCAACATACATGTTTTAGTTGAACCAAATGCTGTTTGTGAGGGACACATTGGATGGCCCATTTTAGCTGAAACCATGTGGCCCATTTTATCTTAGAGGGTTATGGTAAATTGGGCCACCAAGGTGAATATAATTTTTACAAAAAATATATTCATATACCAAGCTAACAGCATTATTTCTATGCAAAACATTGATTTTGCATATTTTTGAAAATATTGAAGTAGTACATTGCTTGTGAAAGAAAGGCATATACACCTGTTTACATACTGAAAAAATAAACATGTTTAAACTATATATACAATATATGTTAAAAAAAAACCTATGTAGTTCATTTAAGAATACAGTATCAAAATAAAATATACAGTAACAGGTTTGTAGTAAAGCAACTGCTTATTTTCAGCAGTCAGACACCAGAGGGCAGTAGTGTCAAAGCCAAATAATTTGAGGGTTTGTCATCTTCCTTGAAGATGGCATGAGAAAAGACTGTAAGCGGTTAGCAGATAAGAGAAAGAGTTGATAAATTACAGTTAATATTTGAAATCATAACTTGACTGAAGAATTTAAAGAATCTTTTTTTTTCCTATTTTTTTTTTTTTTTACTTCCTGTATTGTCCCCTCATTCCTAATGCAGAATTGCCCCTGCACTTCATGTCATGCCTTGGCCACAGTAGGGTGCCATTATAAGCTATTAGTTATAAATGTCGGCATGATCTTCCGTCTAAGAGCTGCTGCTCACCCCATGGCTGTGTGGTGTGGGGGTCAACACTAATGATGTCTAGTAATGATGTGAGTTGGAAACAATTGTTCGTTCATTCTCAGACGTGTACAGTGTGTGTGTGTGTGTGTGTGTGTGTGTGTGTGTGTGTGTGAAGCATATGTATGTGAGAGATTTTTTTTTTGTTATTTGATGTGTGTGTGTGTGTGTCACTTTTTTTCTGTACAACAGAGGTTCTCTTTTTGGACCCCCCCCCCCCCCCCCCCCACCCCCCCCCACCCACCCACCGGCAGATGTGAGCAGTGACATTTTGAGAACTGCACTTTAGAAAAATCACCCTCTTTTCTCTATCAAATAAAAGACAGAAGGAAAGGGGTGGAAAAAAAAAACTCCTGAATGGGTGTCTGGCTTGTGGGGGGAGTCTGGTGGTCAAGTCACTTATGAAGAATAATAACTTTTCACAAGGCTCTCCTCCACAGTTTGGCTCCCAGAAATGAGGCCTCAATAAACCCTTTTCTGGTCATGCATGGACCAGAGCCATCTTGAATCATTGACAACGGCCATTATGATCCCCTGTAGGTAGAAAAGGTGAAGGATAAGACCACCTAACTAATAAAACAAAGCTAGTGGAAGATGGAGGCCTATAGAGAGCAGAATGATGGTAAGGGGTGGAAACGGAAGCCTACAGTTTGTGCGTTGAAGTCTAATATGACCAAAGTACAAAGCTTTCTTGAATGAATTGACTTAAATTGTCATAAGTGCTAAGTGTAGAGGCAACTGGACCTTTCTTGTAGCTTAAAATCTTTCACTTCTCATCCAATAGCATAATATATAGCCAGTTAGCAACTAGATGAGAAAAGAAAACTAATCTAAACCAACTTAATTTTCGAACAACATTTAAATAGCTTACCTGTTTAGACAATTTTACACCGACAAATTAAGATTTTTTTTGTTGCATGGCAACATTTGAGGAAGGACTTTGAGAAATCCCTTTGCCACCAGTCCTCAGAAAAAAACACACCCACACACAAAAGAAATATAACTTCTATAACGTTGCATAATCACCTTACTAACCTGTTTGCTGCATATAACACCAAAGTATGTAGCCCTCATTAGACAATGGATAAAAACAGAAACGTTTTAGAGGTTGATACTTCACCAGAAACGGAAATGCTGGCCACCTGAATGTGGTGTGTTACAGTATGAGGCCCATTGTTTGACATGCAGAAACACTAAACTAATGGATCAGTGTCTTGCTAGTGATGTTAAATTGGCAAATTGATTTTGTCTATAGTTATTAAATGAGGTTTAATTACACCTAAAGACGTTTTACTTCACCCATCATTCATTATCGGGGAAGGTCTTGAATAAAGGCTACAAACTCTTGGAGAGGGACTGTGTGATTCTTTTGAAACAACTCAATGGCCTTTCCTTGGCCCACTCCACAGACTCAAATAAAACAGACTGACTTTGCTTGTGATTGATTAATCATCCCCCGATCGCGTGATTGACAGCCTGGGACTGGAGCATCAGGTTCCACATGCTTCTGCTCCCAGAGGACTACAGGGGGGCGCAGGAATCTCAGCTCCGTGCTCCCTCACTCTGGGGGGCCATTGTATTGTCCTCTCCTCCTCACAGGCCCAGAGAAAGCAAAGGAGAGAGGGAGAGATAGAAAAGGAGAGGTGCAAGGAGAATGAGGGAGCGAGTGGAGAGAGAGAAGAAATGACGGGTCAGAAGAAAGAGAATGACATTTTTTTTGGGGGGGGCAGTCTTTGGCAGGGGCCTGCTGCAGGGAGACAGGCGTGAATGGGAAGAGCGCGGCCAGCCACATGGACTGTTCTCACTGGGCATAAAGGAAGGCTTTCTGCCCCACTTAACCCCCGCACAGCACGCCAGGAACACACACAGGCAGGCATACTCACACACACACACACACACATTCAGACATACTCTCACACACACACAATTCAGACATACTCACATATTCGGACACATGCACACAATTACAAAACATATGCAAATATGATGGCTGTCGAACAACACTGAAAAAGGAAAGTCATTCTCTGTTGTGAGTAGTAATACATAAACACTTGTTCCTTCTGTGTGTGTGTGTGTCTCTCTTTCACTCCCTCTTTTGGTCTCTGGGTCTTTCTGTTTCTCTCTTTTGGTGTGTCTGCCTCTTGCCACTACACAAGCTCACACAGGGTTGGACACGCTCACCCACCACATAATTGAATTTTACACCCACTAAAGTCAGCCCCTCACACACACACTCTCTCTCTC
>JAGFZM010001662.1:0-14176 GCA_017657215.1 Limnothrissa miodon | reverse complement strand
GTGTGTGTATGTGTGTGTGTTAGTGATACCAACTACAACTGCAGGTACACACTTCTACGTGTCCAGGGCTCTGCCAGCCTGCAGGCTGTTAATGTAAAAATCATGTTCATTCATATACTGTAAAAACACTATATAGGCTCAAACACTACCTGCGATCGATCAATACCATAAGGCCGAATGGGCAAAAGTGTTTCTTATAGCCTGCAGAGTGCTCCCCTAACATAGGTGGCGCAATTTAGCTTACACTGCATTTGCGAGCTGAAGCTGATATCATAGGTGGGATTAGATGCGCGAGTTTGACAAGGTGGATGAGCCCGTGCCTATTAAAAATTCTCAGCTGCAAGCGTGTTGAAGATCTCTCAAAGAGGCACGTACACAGACCAGTGTGCTGCGTAATCATACTTCCAAACTTAATTGATTTCTTAATTGATTTTAGCCAATGTGTTCAATGCTGAGAGCTCTAGCTGAGCTGAGCTCATCACAAGTCAGAGAAGTACTTTGGTAGCTTGTTGCTCTAACGTTAGATGTTAAAGACTTCTGAATGAGACATAGCCTATTAATTCAATTCAATTCAATTTTATTTATATAGCGCATTTTTACAAAAGGCATGTCACAAACACGACGCTTAACACAAGAAGCCCAATGAGCAACATTAAAGAACGGTTTGTATTGTATTGTAAAAGAACGGTGCAAAGTCAATAGCAAAGTCGCAAATTGTCAAAAACATGGTGACCTGCAGGAATGTCGCTAAGAACTTAATTTTACGTTGTACACTCTCAACTATGTTATGTAGGCTATAAGTTAGAGTAGCAGAAGTTTTAACAGACTACTATGGTTAAAGAGCCCATAGAATGCAAAACCACATTTACCTTGTTATTGTTGAATTTAGATAGCTTACGGTATCCAACGGACCATACCGAAACTCCCAACACCATCTCCTGCCTCCTTCTATATGCAAATTTCAGGCTAGAATTTGCCAGGGGTGAAAAAAAAACAATCTGAAACTAGTGCTCTGTCTACGTAGACAGTGCAAAGCTACACCTCCTCTATTACATTGTCCAATCCAAAGAGCTCTTCTCTAGAATCTTTGGTCCAATCAAAAATTGTTTGGAACAGTCTCTTGTCCAGCCCCCTGTTGCTTCGGCAATATGAACTAGCCTATGTGATAGCTAGCTAACATTGAGAATGGCTAACGGCTCTAAGAAAATTAAGTGCATGTTGAATTTCTGTTTGAAATAAGTGCATGTTGAATTTCTGTTGGACTGGAGAACATACGGAAAAAATGTCAGCACGCACGTGTAACGCTCCAGGATGTACTGGGGTTGTCTGGAATTTGCACTACCTTCCTCAAGAACCTCGCATTCAATGGGAGTGGTTGATGTTTATCTAAAACCACGTTCCACTAAACTTCAATCCAAGATTGGTAGATTGGTAAACTTCAATCCCAGATTGTTTCGTCAACCTCGGGCTGTATCGATCCGGCTTTTCACGAGCACTACGCCTGAAACCAGGATCTGTTCCAACTATACTGAAAGCACAACCGATTCTGCCGGTAGGTAACCACGCTAACATGCTGCACACTCGGTCACTAAAGTGTTGGTAGGCTAGCAAGCTAACCAGAACAACAGATACTAATGCTACTAATGTCGCATTTCCACTACGGCCCCGGGCCGCCCCCAGGCTTCACCCCGGTCTTACACACCTGTGCTTAGCCTCAGTGTTGTGTTACCACTACCAACACCAGGGTTTTAGATGAACTTGGAATGTTTACTATACAAACGTAATAGCCTACGTTAATTTCCCGATAAATATGCATATCGCCGTCTATCATAGCATATCATAACCTCAAACATTAGTGCCGAAACTAAAATGTAGCCTATGCCTACATGATATTAAATGGTAAATGGTTATGAATAACATTGTCATAACGGCTGACAATCCTATAATATCATAATGTAAAAATACGTTAGCCTATAGGCTTCTGAAAGATGGCCGTGGAAAACTTTGTTCGTGTTAATATACAACTTTATTTGCTTTCTCCGAGAAAATGAAGAGAGACAGACAAAACGTGCCAAGCGGTACCAATGTTGGCCTCTCGCAGGCAAAAGAGGGGGATGGGGGTCGCAACAAATATGCTTACTGAAAAAGCCCCAGCCCTGGGCCAGCTCCGATAATGGAAAGACGTACCCCAAACACCGGGGTTTTACCCCATAGTGGAATTGCGCCATAAATAGTTCTATGATGTTTTTAAATGGGCAAAATTAATATTTAACACGTTAGTTATTGCACTCTAAAATAGTCTGACTCGTTCATGTAAAATGCCAACTCTGTTTAACTCTGCTTCAGCAAAAAAACAGCCAATATGTCTCACAATGAACTAGCCAATCAGTGCCAGGAGGCGGGAAACTGGCCAGAGGGTGGAAAATACGAACATTTTTAATGATCATGCATTTCTGAGCATGGAATAGATGGCCTAGAAATACTCCTGGGTCTTTTTCAGCCGCACAAATTTGCATACGCAATTATTGAGGCTCAAAGAACATTTTGTGATTGTGTGATTTGTGTTCTATGGGCTCTTTAAGAAATAATGTGTCATGAGGTTTATTCAATTAAATAAAATTTAATTTTATTTGGGTAGCCTGGTAGAAGTTTTAAAATATTTGTAATAATATCTAGCTCAGCTTTTACAACTCTTCCCCCTGTTTACTGAATGGGAGAAAATCAGCCCAATTGAATCATCCTGACTAGCATTGTAGGGAGATGAGTACCCTTTGTGACATGACCAGGCTAATGAAAGTGTTTTCTGTGAGAGGGTGTTTCCTGTGGTGGCTCTTAACAAAACTAAGACAAGAAAAGTCTTGGCCCTAAATGGCAAAGATAACTGTCTTGGAGCCATCCTACCAATTGGAGCCTTCACCCAAAATTATCAAGGCCGGCAAGAAGGCCACAGTCATGTAGGCTACACCAAACAGCATATGCATATGACATGTGCAGACTTTGTGGACATATAGCACTGTTCATTTTCTGTTTCTGTTTCATTTTCTGTTTCTGTTCTGTTGACAAAATAATCAAATGCATTTATCGAAATGTAAAAAAAATGTGAATGTACACAATGGAAGACCTCCCCTGCCCCCTCAAAAAAAACAAATCTCACTCCAAGGTTTTTTGAAAAGTTGGCAGCCCTGCTGTCTCTGTTCGCCCCCTCCCCACACCAACACACACCAACCCACCCCCAACACACACACACACACACTCACACACATGCTCCTTCATTGGAACATATACAGAAATAGATTGCAAGGTGCTCACGCTCATCTGTTGCTATGGTGAATTGAGGAGATGGTAGACCACTACATGAATGAGGGGAACATCAGGCTAGGCTGGGTTTAGCTAACCATGCAGGTTAACATGTTAAATGGCTTTATTGGATTCATGGAAGCATCTAGAATTAGAGATTGAGTGGCAAGATTACTAAAAAAAAGAGGTATGAGACAACGAAAAAATCTGGGTCACTACATCACAGACCAGCTCAGGGATGATGAGGACATACACAGGCAGGTCCGCATGTTTTACGCCCAAGCCAACAGCCTGGTGAGGAGGTTCCATAGGTGCTCAGACACAGTTAAAATCACACTGTTCAAAGCATACTACACACCTCTGTATACAGCGCCTCTATGGTGTAAATTTAAATAAATCCAGCATGCAGAAACTTAAGGTTGCTTATAACGATATATCTAATATAACTAATATATCGCTAAGGATCCTGCTAAAGAAACCCAGGTCCAGCAGTGCTAGTGAGATGTTTTGCAATGCACACATGTGGTCATTTCAAGCACTAATGAGAAACCTAATGTATAAGTTTATGTGTCGTGTGGATAGCTCACTCAACAGCCTGATGATAACATTGTCAAATACTACAGTCAGTGCTCTGCGCTACCAGTCTCTTCTATGGAAGCATTGGTATGACTATCTTCTATAAGTGTTGTGTTGTACTGTCTAGTTTTTAAGATGTTTGTCTATGAATCTACAAATAAAGATGATGAAGATGATGAAAAAGCAAAGTGAGCAAAAAAGCCTTTCTTTTTCCTACTGACATGCACCAACTAATTCCAGTTTGCTGCCTCCACAAATTGTACAATTGTGCGCATTGTTGAGTTTCGTTACCAGAAATAATTCTAATCTGTATTTTCTCTGATTTACTCCCCATCCTCCTCCACCCAATCCCTTTCTTCTTTCTTCATTTTCTTTCTCCCACCCCCCACCGCTTATCTATCTCAGGATCCTGCTGACGGTGGTGGTGATCTTCCGCATCTTGATCGTGGCCATCGTGGGGGAGACGGTCTACGAGGACGAGCAGACCATGTTCATCTGCAACACCATGCAGCCCGGCTGCAACCAGGCGTGCTATGACAAGGCCTTCCCCATCTCGCACATCCGCTACTGGGTCTTCCAGATCATCCTGGTGTGCACGCCCAGCCTCTGCTTCATCACCTACTCCGTGCACCAGTCGGCCAAGCAGCGCGAGCGCCGCTACTCCTTCCTCTACCCCATGCTGGAGCGGGACTACGGGCGGGAGGGGGCACGGAGGCTGCGCAACATCAACGGCATCTTGGTGCAGCACCCTGACGGGGGCGGAGGGGGCAAGGAGGAGCCCGACTGCCTGGAGGTGAAGGAGATCCCCAACGCACCACGCGGACTCACGCACAGCAAGAGCTCCAAGGTGCGGCGGCAGGAGGGCATCTCGCGCTTCTACATCATCCAGGTGGTGTTCCGCAACGCCCTGGAGATCGGCTTCCTGGCCGGCCAGTACTTCCTGTACGGCTTCAGTGTGCCGGGCATCTTCGAGTGCGACCGCTACCCCTGCCTGAAGGAGGTGGAGTGCTACGTGTCGCGGCCCACCGAGAAGACCGTTTTCCTGGTGTTCATGTTCGCCGTCAGCGGCATCTGCGTGGTGCTCAACCTGGCCGAGCTCAACCACCTGGGCTGGCGCAAGATCAAGGCGGCCATCAGGGGTGTGCAGGCGCGCCGCAAGTCCATCTGCGAGATCCGCAAGAAGGACATGGCCCACCTCTCCCAGCCGCCCAACATGGGCAGGACTCAGTCCAGCGAGTCGGCTTACGTCTGAGCACCCCCACACACACACACACTCCCCCTGGGCCCTTCCAGCGGAAGGAGGGCAGGTCAGTGGGGGCCACAGAGGCAGCAGAATGAATGGATGAGAGGACGGATGAATGCAATGAAGGAATGTAAAGTAAAAGAGGAGGAAAGAGCCTTGCATGAGCCTTGAGATGGTGTTTATGTGTGTGTGTGTGTGTGTGTGTGTGTGTGTGTGTGTGTGTGTGTGTGACAGTAGAGGGGAGATGGTGCGTGTGCGTGGGGGTTGGAATGGCACTGAGCTGTGAAACACCTTCACTCTCCTAAGATGGTGAGACTGGCATAGGTTGGCACAAGCTGGCTCCACCAGGTGCGGGCACTGACTGGATCCATGATGCGCAGCGAGAGAGACCGAGGCTGGGACAGCTGGGACAGCCAGTAGATTCACTACTAGCCCTCAAAAGCAGGGCAGGGAGAGAGGGAGGAAAGAAGCTGGGGATGATAGCTAGGCAAGCCAGAGAGTGAAGGAGGGAGGAAGAGAGCTGGAGAGCGATGGGAGAGAGAGGGAAGAGAGAGGAGTGCTATTTGATTTCTTTCCCATGGAGGCTCTGGACAGCCTCAGGCCCCTGGACAGGACGAGCAGGAGAGCGGCCGGCCAAGCGGAAGGGCTGTCTGAGGGAGCTGATAGACGTCCAGTTCGCCATGCTGCTCCACAAGATCAACATCCAACGCCACGGCCTCCTCACCTCGACCCTCTCTCTCTTCCGCCTTCCTCCTCTCATTCGCCCACTCTTCTTTCATCCAGAGAGAGGGATAGAGAGGAAGGGGAGAGGGAGTGGGGGGAGGGGACAGGAGTATGGACAGGACAGTGTTGCTGTTATGGTGCTTGTGCCAGAAGAAAAATACTGTTTATGTTATGTCTCCTGGCGATGACTTGTATTATCACAAACAAGAGAGGGAGATATAAACACCCTTAACAGACTCTTCTCCTCTGGCAACTATTCTACTCACCGCCTGTTTGACAACACCATGGGCAAACAACGTCCCCCGTACTTTCTTGCTTTCTTTTGTTCGCCCAATGGTTCTTTCTGAAACCTCGGAGCAGAAACACTGAAATGGCACAAAGAACTTTACCTCAGCACAAGTCAAGCTCCTCTTGTCAAGTCCCTCTGTCTGATTTACTGTTCATTCCTTCCTCTTGTACTGGGAATGAACATTACTCTCTGTGTGTGCGTGTGTGTTTGTGTGTGTGAGAGAGAGAGTGTGTGAGTGTGCTTGTATTTGTTTGTATGTATGTCCATATCTATGGGGTTTTTAAATGTGTCGGAGAGCCATTTCAAACAGTATAGAGCAGGTTACATAATTGAACACTTTCTTTTCTTTTTATTTATTTTGTGACAGTGCCATCCTTTGACATAATCGTATTTTTAAAAAGGACTATATTACATTAAGATACAAGAGCATAGATTAATTTACCTCTTCAGATTACAAGTAAATGATCAAGGCTTTATTGTTTTCAAAACTCCTGTCTCTAAACCTTTTTTTTTTCAAAATACATTATAATTTTTTTAAGAAACATTAGGGTATTTGAAAAAAAAGCATGTTTTCTAAAATTATCATACTTTTTAAAATAGAAGAATTGTTTGTCAAAAATGATTGCTCAGAGGGGGGATTGACCCTGTTGTTTTCCCTTTAATCAAGAAAAAAAAAACAAAAAAAAAAAACTTCCGGTTTGCATTTCCGTGTGATGATCCGCATGCCTTTAAAAGAAAAGGAAAATAACGCAAAATGTGAAAGGTAAATGTATGTTGCACCTTTATTTGTAAGATGTGTAGGGAGGAGCCTACAGCAGCAGCAGGAAAGGCTTAGAGACACCAGCAATAAACACCTCCACTAGCGTGCAGCTTTCAACATAAATATTTAGGGGGCCTTTTCTGCAATAAATATGGGAAGTGACTCCCTCGCGTGGGCTTTGCAATGGGGACCAAGGGGATCAAGGTTTGGGATGAAGCAGCTGAAGCCAGTGTGTGCTCCTGAGAGGCTGGCTGTGTCTGGTGTGCAGTACTGCTCTGACTGCTTCTCACCAAAAGCTACAGGCTAGACCACAGTGCTGGAGCTGTTACTGGTTCAGCAAGAGAGCAGTGAAGCTATTGCACAGACCATGTGGCATGGTGCAGACGCTGAGTCTCCGCGCGCCACCACAAAATCCATTCCTCGTGCCTCTTTACTTCTGCTTTTGTCTGTGAGAAGTGTGTGTGGGCATGTCTTGAATGCGTACAAATAAGAACCCTCACCAAGACAGCACAGCAACATCCCAGCCACACTCACCTGTGCATACCCTTAGACATTCATCACAGAAACAGCTCCCCCAGCAAAGGTGCCGCAGAGCTGAGAGAGAAGAGAGGACTCTGGCCAAAGATGGCTTAGAACACTTCATCAGCCACCTCTGCTCACGCCCCTCATCTCCAGTTTGACCTCACCGTGTTTGTGCGCTCCTGGCACCTCTACTGCTCTGGTGAGGTGGAGGTGAGCGCTGGTGAGTCAGGAGATGGTCCCATCCAAAGCCAAGGCTATACAAACAGGATAGAGCCTCTGCTCCACCTCAGACTTCTCAGCAATATCCTAACAAGGTAGCAGGAGTCATTTGCATAGATGGCAGAGCAACTGTAAAAGGAATGCCTCTCTCTCTCTCTCTTTCTGCATAGCTATTCATTAGGAGAGTCTGAAACCCCTTTTTGACTGAATCTGACTGAGCGTGTCATCTACATGTGTGTTTAGATTGTGTGAGAATTACAGGATGTTTGAAACGCACACAACTTAACTTGCTGCTGTAAAGCCGGTAAACTCAAGGCAACAACTTAGAAGTAATCCTCAGGAGGAGCTTTACACACAGCTACAGTAGTGGTCCGAGTTGTAGTCCCCTAACTCTACACCAACCTGGCCATTCAAACACGCTAGTGTCCCCAGCCTGCCTCTCCTTCTCTCCACAATTTCCTCTGTCTTTTGCCTCGACCTTATTTGGTCGAATCAAAGAGGCGGTCACTTCCCATGCTTGGTGCTCATTGCTCAGAGCTCATCTACTGTTCCTCCCTGCACTACTATGAATCCTCTTGTCTGTGAGATGTTTTTTTTTTTTTATTAATGTGATTTTTTTTTATTATGTTCCTTTTTGCTTGTGGGTTCATCACTTTGTTGTGCATTTATTTTTTTGTACAGTACTGTAATTGCAAGATGTAAAGAAAGGGTTATGGGTTTTCTGTGTAGCAAGGCACTTAGGGATGAAGGAAATGAGTATCCTAGGGAGACATTCAAAATGTCCTCTCCCTTGCCAAAGTAATATGCAACTTATGAGTATGTATGTACTTTCAAAAATGTCTTTGGTACGCTAACTGCATGTACAGTTAAATGGTTGGAAAAAGCATGTTTTTTTTTTATACAGCTTACTTTTCATTTTTGTAAATCTCGCTCCTGCATAATCTACATCAAGAACTTGTAGCTTTTACCTGAAGAACACTGAGAACTTTGAGTGTTACCATCAAGTGTTACATTAGTAAACAACGGGCCATCCAGTGAACTTTTGTGCATATGATAGGGCTTTAAGCGTCACCGAAACTGAAGACTGCTGTGAAACCTGTCGATGCAGCTTCATGAAGGTGTAGCCATCATCTGATGCTGTGTATGTGTGGCTGGATTTTTATCTTAGTTTTGTCTGGGCAAACGTTCAGCATAAACGTACAGTATGAACAAAATAAGGGTTTTGACACTGATTCTCTGATTCTATGAACAAGGAAGGCTCAACATAGGGATTTACCTTTATGCGATAATTAAGCCATGTTTTTTACTTATAGACAAAAATGGTTGACTGTTATTTGCGACTGATGGTAGGACTAAGCTTCATGTGGGATTTGATCCTACTTTACACAACCCTTTGCAAATCATATTTCATGGCCAATAAAAAAAAGACAACAATGCTAAAGGACATGCGTGTTATCTCAGGAAATTTAACCTCCTTTCTGGGGAAAGAAAATCCTTTTTCTAACTTTAGGATGTTTGTACATGAAATTTGGAAACCTGTCCTTTTATACAGAGGAGAAAAATATCACCTCAATTTAGTTATGAAGCTAAATTTGCCGTATATATTTTTTTCCACCTTCTTACAAAAGATCGTTTTCCCAGCTGATGGTGAGCTATGCTTTTAAATCTCAGTTACATTTGGACTTTAGCACCCTTGGGCGTCATGCAGAGACAGAGACCCAGAGAGGTGCTTTACTCTGGTCATATGGAAAGGCTTGCCAGGAGCCCTGGCCTACGATTTACCCCTGCTAGACTAGAGCCAGCCTGGACGTGAATATGGCACCTCCCCAGCATGTCTAAAACAGTTAGCATTGTCCTGAACCTCTGTAGACAAGAGGACAGATGTGGCTATTGAGGAACAATGCAAAGTCTGCAAAGCGTGACAATATCATGCCGATAATGTGATGATAATGTCTAACCCCGGCACAGGTTGTCCCTCGGCCAGTGGACACAGGAACAGGCACAGACACAGATACGGGCAAACCTGCTCTATGAATGTATGTCACTTGTGAGCGGCCAATGCTAAGCACTCCTAGAATGCCTGTAAACACCAGGGGCTTCTTCTCAAGGGCTCGCGTCAGCTCCCTCAGCACCCACTCAAGGTCACCTCTCACCATTAGGCAGGGGAGTGGGAACACATGCACAGTGATCAGAGAAAGAATCATATGAGAGAGAGTTTTCAGATGGAGGATTTTTGAGCTTTCAACCCTTTTGTAAAAAATTGGTGGCATTTTTATATGTGTAAAGAAAAACAAAAGTACAACAGAACAGCAGATTTTATTCTGACCTTTTATGACATAGTTAGAAAATAGGACGTACTTGCACAAGCCATATTAGTTGAATAGTACAAATACAGGAATGGAAAGAGTCATTGTGACTGAGCAGATTGGGAAAGTAATTTGGAACCAAGGCGGAAAAAGCCATAACAAGGTGCCCTTTCTCAATTTGACCACTGAAAATATTACCTAACCATTCCCTATCCTGAGCCACTATGATGTTATGCCGCTAGCAAACTGCCGTTTTTTTACGAATAAGAATATTGCTGTCATTCAGGCTGGCCATTCTTGAAGATGGCAGTCTGCGGTAATTCTGGATTATGCATACTAACACACTAGCGAGGGCAATCTGCGACCTTTTAATCTCTCATAATATCAATTGAGTGATTACTTCATGTGATTAATCTGAGGCCTGCAGCAGGACTGAGCCGGGGGTTGTAATTTGATACAGACCTGAAACTTGGTTCTCCAGGACACACTGCTCATGACAAATTACACATCATCTGTCAGGCAGCACTGAGGATGATGATTTTTATGTAAACCCAAATAATTTCACTTTTATATTAATGTGCTCGCTCTAAACGGCTGACAAGCCTAAAGAACAGCTCCATGGATTGGTTGTGGTGAGAGTGAACCTATTATTTGTGAAGGGGAGCGCTTGTGTCCTTAAGGGAATTTTCATGTCCAAAAAGTGTCAGTGTTCATCCAACCTCATATAGTTCATATGTGCTTCTCTGTAACTGTCTTTGTGACTGAACATGAGGCCAAAAAACAACAGAAAGAAACGCAGACGTTACACCTCCTGAATTTTGGTGAGAAAATCTGTTTGGAGCACAGATTTCTTTTTTATATCTGATTGACCTTATTTTAAGGTTTATGAAATATTTCTTGACTTGTGTACTGTATATGAAAAATGGAATAAAAACCTTGAATGTTGTATGTGTGTATGTATGTGTCCTATGCCTGGTTTTGTGGATATCTTGTTGATGATGTGGACAGAACAATATAAACTAAATTCACTCTGACAACATTAGAATACAAGATCCATGATGCACTATTATAACACGTGTAGTCAACCGTTCTAATGCAAACAATGTTTGTATGTTGCCGTCTTCTCCGTTTCCCCGCTATAGATGCCACCCCAGTGAGACGTTCCCTAATTCAAAACTCACTGTTCATGTGACCCAGTTAGGGTTGCCATTTGAGAAAAACCGGGGGGTGGGGTGGGGGGCGTAACGGTGACGACGGTTGTTTTGTGTGTGGGATAGGCTACCACTGTCATATTGTAATAATAAATACAATGCTATTATATATTTGTATGTTTGTTTCTTTATTGTATACATGGATTTCATGTTTACAAACACTGGCGCCTACGCACGCAAACCCGGGGCAGAAAGCCATCTACCGAGAATAACCATGAGAATGCCCAGTCTAAATGTACTGTTTATTACATGTTGTTAGTCTACTAATCCCTCTTCTGTAGCCAAGAAGACTTGCACACACCCACTCAACATATACCCAAACATACTTTTACATATTTGAGCCTTTGTCTATATACATATTTGACATTAAAGATGCAAGCTACTTGAAACGGATGCCTCTTCCTAGGTATGTTGAACATTTTGATGCCATTTCCAACTCTGTTTGCACAGTTCACTACACAACAACTTGTCATGTTGCTTTCCTCCACAGTTTCAATACAAAAATGCTTTCTGCCCCGGTCTTGCGCAGTGCAACGACGTTGACGTAGCTGTGAAATCCATGTAGGCTATTCAATACACAAATTAAAATTAAGTTAAGAAATAAATATAATATAAGAAAAAATAAAGCATGTGGGCCTATACTGTGGATAGATTAATTTAACAAAGAACGTTGCAAGATACTCAAGATATAGGCCCAGTTGGCCTCCAGGGGCCTCATTTATAAAACTTTGCGGAGATTAAAAGATTTTGTGCGCAAAAAAACAAAACTTATTTATAAAACCTTGCGGCGCAAATATGTACACACTTTTGTCGTTATAAATACGGACTTGCGTTACCTTATACGTTGTGCACGAGCCTCATTCTCGTCGTCCCATATTTTACCCAATAAGGTCAATGTTAATCACTCAATGAATATGGTAACTTCTAAAGGTGCCTTCGATAGCCAATCATTACACGGTAAATGTGAAAACAAAACACGATTCAGGAAATGCGAGACCAACCTCCTAACAGAGGTAGAACATATTCACTAAATCTTGTTTGAAGGCCATAAAAAAAGGAATAGGCTAGCAAATTGAAATAACAAAAGTGAGTGGCAGCATACAACTGATGTTGAAGTTCAGCGCCAAGAACCAACCACTTACTATGAATATAGAATTTGTTGTGTATTTCTCTTATTAGGCATGTTACGAATACTACATTACATTTTAAAGTGCTCACATGCAACCTCTGCGCTGTGCATCCGGCTACTTTATCAATGTGATCTTTTATTTTACCATTGGAGGTCACTAAAACACAGTCTAGAACAGTCCTATAAGGTGCTAGTCAAGAAAACTTTGCGGGAGCGTAACGCAAGATTACACGTGTGGTCAAAAGATTGCGGAAACCTGGGAACATTTTAGAGCATGGAAAATGTTTGTAAATCCCGACTTTTGCAAGAAAAGTTGCGTCCGCAAATTTTACCCTGCTTCACGCAACTTTTTCTTGCGTAAAGGGCTTTATAAACGAGGACCCAGGCCTAAGAACAGATGCTAACATAAATAAATGGTTGGTCGTGTCACCTACCCACTCCAAATAGTTGCCAGTTTTTGCCCAATCGGCGTTGTAAACTGTGTACCTCTTAGGGCGTACTTACACTAGGAACTGTACTTGAGCACGGTTGAGTTGCTGTGTTCTGGAATCATAACATTTAGCGTGTTTTGTCACTATGACAACCGGGCACTGTTTATTCCCTCACAAGTGATTCTCTGTGCTTGGGTACGCTTGCGATCACACTACATGCATACCGCGCCTGAGTCCACCTGAACCATACCCGAGTCCACCTCTCCCAAGTGTACTAGTGTACTGTACCCGGGTATGGAACAAAGCACTCACACTGGTCAAACGAACCGGACTTGTACTCGGGTACGGTACGGATTGCCTAGTGTGCTGACCCTGACTGTGCATCCTCCTCGTCCGTCTCGCCCCCCATTAACTTAAATTAAACAAACCAAGTCAAACGGAAATGTATTTTTAACTAGGCAGTCTCCACTCTAACTTACCCGCACTCCTTCACTCTCTTGAAAATTCTGCTCATGGCAGTTGCTAGGTGATGCTGATGTGTTAATGTAAACTTTCGTTTTCACAGGTTTGCATTAACCAATCAAATAAGCGCATGCCTGCCTCTGACAGCTGGATCAAGATACCGCAAGAAAAATAGTAGTCTAGGATTGCATGAGCAGAATGTAGATTTTATTAAAAGTGAAACTAGGGAATAGGCCTACTTATAAAATTGAAGTGCCTTTGCACCAAAAAAACGGGACATTTGGTGTCCCGGGAAAGATGATCAATTTTCCAGAGCAGACATTGAAAAAAGAAAACAATAACGAAAAAAACAGCATGAGTGGCAACCCTAGACACAGTCCTCTTACTCTTCACCATGGTACAAACAACAACAACAGCAACACCAGGGTAGTCAGGGCAACATCAAACACACCCTGGAGGAGGGCACTTATCAGGGATGTGGCAGAGTCCGTGTAAACACGAGCTAATGACCCCTGATGAGCTCCAGACTGCATTCGAGGCCACTGCCAGTCAGGGTGCATCTCCAGCAGGCAGCACAGAAGATGAATGAAGGTCCACAGTGGCCTCCCCCTCCACAGTGTCTCTGGGCCTGGGGATGAGGCTGCTGATGGGGGAGGAGGAGCAGGGACTGGCTAGAGTAATAATAGCCTGTGAGTGAGGCACAGAGAGAGTGAAAGGGGCTGAAGCTGGTGAAGGGGATTATGGCTCTAAAGCAAGGCTAGTCCCGATAGGATAGCCAGAGTGAGCTTGCGTGTGTGTGTGTCTGTGTGTGTTTGTGTGTGTACATCTGTCTGTCTGACTCTCTGTCTCTGCCCTCTGTTGCCACTATAATGCAACTAGACACCATGATGAAGTGTTGAAGAGTACACGTTGCAAGCTTCGTGAGTTCAATATGCATGAAGACACTGTGGGCAAAACATTAGGCTTCATTAGAGTTTATTAAATTTGTCAGAACTGTGTGCTAGGACA
>JAGFZM010001661.1:0-48311 GCA_017657215.1 Limnothrissa miodon | reverse complement strand
GGGGGGGGGGGGGGGGGGGGGGGGGGGGGGGGGGGGGTGATGATGATTAGGTCCCCACCAATGCCAAGACCAAACCTACGCCCTTGGCTTCAGGCCAAAACAAAACATGACAATATAAACATCAGTTGAGGGCTTCAACTCCGCTTTTAAAATGAGAACATCCAGGCTGTACTGATGCTGTCTGCGATATAAGTACTTGAAATGAACATGATTTCTTAAAGTGGACATATTATACCTCTTTTTAAACAATTTAGAATGGGTCTGTGGGCTATACAAAATCAAGTTCATGAAGTTCTTTACACAAAATCACTCTCAGATTAAATAGATTTCACCAGCTCTATTCTTGCCAGTTTTGGTCTCTCCCAAATTGAGCCGTTTAAGGGCTCTGTCACTTTTATGCAAATAAGCTGTTGCTGGTCACGCCCCGCCCTGCCCAAGATAAGCCTCCGGCTGCGTGAACGGTTTACGCTGCTCGAAAATGACTGCTAATAGAGCCGGTATCAGACCCAGATGCCGAACAAGAGGATCCACCAGCACAAACAGCAAGAATGCAGCAAGCGGTTTCTGAATGTTTAGTCAACTTATTTAATAAACTTACCATTGGATCCCTCCTTAGTTGTTAGCCTACCATGTTTAGTTTGCCACAACAATGTAGCCTAATGTAAGGTTATTTTTTAGAAACATAATGCCATCTCTTTACAACATTTAGTATTTGCTAACATTTTAAACTCAACAAAGCTTGAATGCGTTCAAGTAACGTTTTATAAAGTGAGGCTACAACTGCTAACGTTACTTGATGGCGCGCTTTCACTGATGATAACATGATAAACATTTCATTTAAACCTAGACAATATTTTAACAAGCATTAGAAGGTGTTCACACTGGGTGGGTTTTTGTTAAGTAAAAAACACCGACTCTGAGGCTTTTTCTAGTACAAAAAAAGCACTGGCAGCATTTATCAGTTGATAACTTTTTTTTACCATGTCATGAACGTGAGCTAATCTCATGTATATTAGCTAACATGCTAACTTTTGAAAGGTCTGAAATAAAGACAACTGGTAACCAAAAAAATCCAAATATGGATAACTTTACTCAATAGATCAATACTATTACACAGTGAAATTGGCATAACGCTCACTGTGTTAATAGTTGACATTTTATAATCCTCTACCTCGACTGTCTCCTGTTACTGCTGGTTGCCACAGGACGCCAGAGTTTTGATTCCTGACAATGATTGGTCAGCTGTTCCAAAAAGAACCCGACGTATTACAGCGTTTTAATAAAAAGTGCCCAGGTAGTACGGAGAGAAACATCTCTCAATCTAAGCAGATAGACATTAGCTTTGGCTAAATGGGTGGGGATTCGACAGGTGCTGGGGTTGGTCTATGCCAATTCCCTTAGAGTGACGTGAGAATAAGGGAGCCATCCAAATGGCTCACAGGAGCATAATATTCTTGACACTAAAGTCTTTCTACTGACCGTCGGAAAACGGATGGACGGGTTTTTTTCGCGCTTGGGGAGTTTATAAGAACAGTAGAGGCCCAAATATGAACTCAAAGCCCCGTAAAAAGTGAGTTTTTGTATAATATGTCTCCTTTAATGTCTGTTGACATAACAGGAGTGTTTTATGATTATTATTATACATTTCTTACATAGGGTTCCTTTAAATCCTTGAATCTAATTCAAACTTGAAGTCACTTAGAACATATTAAGCAAGTACAGGGTAAGCTACAGTGTTAATTTCATTGACGGTGTTAATTCCGTTGATTATTTTTCTGTGGACGAAAACGAAATGAAAACTAAAATAGAAGACGAAAAGGAAGACTAAATTAACTGACATTGGAAAAGATCCAAGGAAAAGAAAAAAGAACCACTCTAAAATGGGGCCTGACGGACCAGCTGAGGAGAAAACTCATTACATTGGCTTCCTGTTAAAAGCCAAATTGATTTTAAAATACTTCTCCTAACATACAAGGCTCTTAATAGCTTTGCTCCAGCATTAATAAAGACTTATTTGTTCCCTACCACCCTTCTAGACCCCTAAGGTCACAGAATGCTGGTCTCCTAGTAATTCCTAGAATATCAAAATCCCCAATAGGAGGAAGAGCTTTCTGCTATTGTGCGCCTGTCTTGTGGAACAAGCTCCCCTCTAACATTCGCCAAGCGGACACTCTCAACACCTTTAAGTCTAGACTCAAAACTTTTCTTTTCACTGCTCCTTTAGTTAGGGATGGTGTACAATAAGCCACCCCTCCTCATAGAATTATTGGAAAAGGACTGCCTCTGCTGTAAGCTCCTGTCCAGGGCTTGGAGGCCACTGACCATTCCTTTGGTGGTTTTGGCTTGTCATACATCATACCCTAGTTATGCTGCTATAGCTTAATGCCGCCACAAACCACCCATCTTTCATGCAGTTTAATTCTCACTCTGTCTCTCTCTTCCCTCTCCACTTCTTTCTCATCACTTAGCCAACATCTGTACATGGTTGCACATGCAATATAACTCTCACATTCTCTGAAATCTGATGGAGACTCTAACTCATCTCCTCTTTCTTCTTTTCCATGCCATTACCACCCTGCCGCGAGTCATCCCTGCCTTCTACTGCCTGACCCTGCACCTGCACCTCTTGCCTCCTGGGTGCCCAACCAACCTCACCGAACATGCCACCCTGGTGAGGGCTTCTTGCACCATTTGATCCGGCGCCTCCCTGCTGAGGGTCACCCCTGCCTTCCACTGCCTGATTCTCCGCCCCTGGCTTCCTGGGCGGGCTGCCTTCAGCTCCACAGACGACCCTGACATGATTGATACAGCCTCCAGCTGGCCCTTTGGCTTGACTGCTCCTAATGATATGGGACTATATCCTGAGATTATAATGTGACTCTTATATTGCTATATTTATACCACAATTTTCTTATAATGTGTACCTAATGGAATAATAGTGGACTAATCACCATCTGAGAGACTGAAAACCTGCCCTAGGCAGTTAGGCTAACCCCTTGAGCCGTCAGAACTGCCCAAGGTTTCTTCCTTTACCATAATAAGTAAAAACAAAAAAGGCTGCTAGGGAGTTTTTCCCTTGCCCCTGTTGCTCATTGGGCCTCTTTGTATTAAGCGCTTTGAGACATGCCTTTTGTAAAAATGCCCTCTACAAATAAAATTGAATTGCATTGAAAACCAATCAGATGTGTCGTTATTGAGCGGTGGTAAAAAAAAAACATCAGGAAGCTACCCAGTAATTTAAACTATGCACCCGGGAAAGAGGCCGTCAAAACTAATGAAGAAAGAAGGGAGATAATAGCAGTGAAATGTCTATGGCTGCGCGGAAAAGACACTGAGATTTGTGGGGCACTTTTACTTTTGACGGCAAGGAAAACAAAACAAAGTGCAAAGCATGTGGAGCGGTCGTTTGGGGGACAAAAACGACAATTAACATTATGAAGAGGCACTTGCAGAACAGCCACTCTAATGATGTCTCATTCCAATCGCTTGGTAGCATTACCTGCTCTCCTCTCGGAGGTGCGTGAGAGCTGCCCTTCTCTGAAGTATCCTAGAGAATTCGTCTTCACTTCCATAAGTTTCAGCAACAGTCTAGATACTACAACTATTGTATCATATCCATGACTTAGCCTATCAAATTTTCTTCTTAGCGCTATAGTTTCTGTTTTATGTTTTCTGTGTCGTCTTCGTAATTTAATGTTAATGATACCAACCTGCCAACTAGTGCCTATGTAGGACAACTTAAACTCATAATGAACATTTGTTTTACTTTTTCAGAAAATAAATCTATTTGAAAATATGTTGCTTAATATTTTCATCAACTAAAATTATTTCGTGTTTTCGTCGATTAAAATTGGACTAAAACTAAATTGAATCAAATTACTAAAATTAAGACTAAAATTAAAATTAATTTTCGTCAAAAGATTGAGACTAAAACTAAATTAAAGTTTCTAGTCAAAATTAACACTGCTAAGCTATCATAGCCACACCATTGAGAAGGAGATATATAGAGAAACATGGTTGGGTTATGAGGACAGAATATGTAAACATTCTAATAGAGAAAAAGAGGAAGCACATTTGCTCACAGATACTCTAAATACCAACACTTAAAACCTAACACTGAGGAAAATGCGTATCAACTAATAATCCATTACATTACATTTGCATTCATTATTTTATTCTGTATTTACATTCATATCAATATTACTGATTTGTAAGGCTGCCCCCGACTAAAGATATTCCTAGTCGACTAACACTCCTGCATTTTAGCAATTAGTCGAACAATCGTTCATTTATGATATTAATATAATAACTTGGGTATATACAAGGAAAGGTACAGTCCAAGTTAAAGTTTAACACTTCCATATGACAGAAAATGCTAAGGCATGATATTAGCATGTTCAAAATGAAAATTAAGCGCTTAAAACAGAATAGTAAAGCATTCAAAGTTTACGGACACAAAAATCAGTGGCCAGAATGTTATAGGCTAACATAAAAACAGCAATCAGACTGCCTGTGCATTTTAACGTACGTATTCTTCCAGACTCAGAGGAGAATAAAAATAAACAATGTCTGGATTAAACACAAATTAAAAGTCTGGAACAGTGTACAGAAGCAATTAAAAGGCCATATATGGCCATGTCAAAGGCATTGCCCATTCTTGGAAACCTTGATTTTCTTGATCTTCTTTGACGGACTTAACATATAGAAAATGGGCAGAAAAAGCCCTGGTTATTGTTAACAACACACTACGATCATTTTCTCAACTCCAAGAAAAATTAGGTTTGCCCCCAAATGACAGATATTTTATATCTCACTGGTCATACGGATTGGGAGGGTCTTGAGAAAGATCCAACAGAGGTGGAAAGGTATTTTATACATATTTTTCAACGTTTAGTATCAACAAAGCATCAGGTATCACATATACATAAAAGTCTAATGAAAGACACATCAGACAACACCTTTCATATTAAGAGTGAATGGGAATTAGACAATTATAGAGGATGACACTTGGGAAGATATATGTATAGCGAGTCATAAAGAGATTGTAAGTCAAATGTGGAAAGAATTTGACTGGAAGGTGAAACTGAGAATCTTTAGAACACCCCTTAAGGTGTTGAGGTTTAAAAATAGTGCTCCCAATGTTTGCTGGAGGAACTGTGGTATGGTGGGGGATCATACACACATATTCTGGGACTGTTCAGTGATACAGACATTTTGGAAAGACATTAAAGAAGAATTGAACAACATTTTTGGGATTGATATCACGCTGGAACCTTTAATTTTCATACTGGAGAAAGTACCGGACAACTTGCTTTCTAAGGACCAATGCCCCCTTGGGGATGGCGCAGGTGGTAGAGGAGCCGTTCGGTGACTGCAAGGTTGCAGGTTCGAGCCCCACTCCACCTGACACCATTGAAGTGTCCTTGAGCAAGACACTGCACCCCAAATTGCTCCTGGTGGCAGGCTGGAGCCTTGCATGGTAATGCTCTCCACTGGTGTGTGACTGTGTGTGAATGGGTGGGTGATTGGGTGAATGCTATAGCAGGCGGTGCGTGTAGACGCAGCGGCCTCTGGCTCTGACCGTGCACATCACCGTGGGATAGCTAGAAACGTAATTTCGATTCCTCTGTATGTTCAGTATATGTAGAGGAATTGACAATAAAAGAGACTTAACTTACATGTTACATATTTTGTTAATGATTGCTAAAAAACTGTTAATTGGATGCAGCCCTGTGCCCCTACAAAAGGTCAATGGATACAAAAAGTCAAACAAGTACATATAATGGAAAATATGACTGCTATCTTACAGTTAAAAGTACCACTGTTTATAAGAAGATGGACCCTAGTCATTTTAGGCCTGAACTTAAACTAACACTGTATTAGAAGTGGCAGACATGCTGTGTGACTTGAAATGTTACATTTACTCTCATCTTGGGTTGAATGTGAGGTACAAGGTGACCCCCCTTTTTTGTGTGTGTGTGTGTGTGTGTGTGTGTGTTTGCACTGATTTGTAACGCTAAATTGCCTGCAAAGTTCTATATGGGCAATAAAGTTAAAAAAAAAAAAAAAGAAAAGGTGCAGCATTTTTGACATGATGCCATCCATCCTCAATTAAAAGTGAACCTTGACTTTGCCTTGCTTTATGTTTATTTATATGAGACACATTGAAAATGCTGTAGCAACACTATATATATATATATATATATATACTATATTACTATTATTTTTATTATTTTTTTTCCCTCTAAATCCCCCTACCCTTTTTTGTTATTACTGTTTATAAACAGTATAAATATAAATATCTTTCTTGGGAATTGAATTGAGAAAGAGTACCTTGCTCATCCAGGATTTGCGCTTGCAGAGGGTTTTCCTGCGTTTAATGGCCTCCCACAGTCGTCTCTGGCCTACAACACAAAAGCATAGTTAGCAAGTGTTGGGGTTGTGTTGGTGCCAGGGTGTAGTAGTGTGCGATATGTTAACCTTATTACTGTGTATCGCCATGAAAATAGCTAAGCTAAGTTAAAGCTAAGTCCTGTATTTGGATGTGAAGTGCCTTATGTGTATTTTATTAGGTGTAATTAAGATGTTAATGCCATTTCATTTCACCAAATGTGTTATTCGAATTTGGTGTGCGTCCGACTTACGTACTTTTTTGTTCGTGTTTTTCAGTTTTACCACACACGTTTCACTCTTTTATTTACAACTCAAAGCAAGGCAGAAGTAAAGTCCAATTAAACTACAACTGTCTCAAGAGTTTTGTTGGTTCGCTATCTGTCAATCATAGTCCAGTACATCTGTGTGAGGACAGAATAGCAGTATTTACAGTTAAAGCAGTGGTATACAGTTATGTGCAACTGAGAGCACTAGAAGGAGATAGATAATTTAGTAGTATATATACATAGTATGGTAGTAGGTATACAGCTTCTATGTGCTATGGTAATACAGATGTGTAAAGTATGGAGCTGTAGAGTAAACAATAAGTATAAATACAGGACTGCACAGATGGATAAGTGTAGATATGTACAGAGGGTGGGGGTTTTGAATCCACGCTCCCCTCCAGTTATTAGGCACCCCCGATGTTCGGGAACATGTCAAGGCAAGGCAAGGCAAGTTTATTTATATAGCGCATTTCAAACACAAAGTGGGCAGTTCAATGTGCTTTACAAAGATAAAAATAAAATGAAAGTCGCAAGCGTCTGTGACGGGCCCTCGCATGATGCACCGCAATCCTGACATTCTACCTCCCCACAGCTTAGCAAGCATCACAAATAGATCAAGCACACCTAAGCAGGATGAATGTTTTAACAAGCAAAGGCGTATTTCATTCTTTACCTGACTGTGAGAACTAGACATTGGAAGAGAGAGCTAGAGAGTTTGAAAATTATGGTTTGAGGTGGTCAGAACATGATCCTTGGTCCATATAACTATTTGGTTACGAGATGTAGAAGTGTTGCAGAGATATAATTTTTGACCACTGGTGGCACTAGACTATTTGTAGAAAATAGCTCTGAACAGGCAGAAAGGGGTCCTGAGTTCACCTACCAGTTTTGGTTATAATAGGTCAAGGCATTGCTGAGATATAACCAATATACTAAGTTTAATTTTTGAGGTGGCGTATTTAAGGTACCTAGTTCTGAGCAGTCAGACATGGGTCCTGAATACATGTAGCAAGTTTGGTTTTAATACGCCAAAGCGTTGCTGAGATATGACATTTCACCAATGGTGGCACTAGAGAGTTTGAAATACATGGTTTGAATTGGTCTAGAAACGGGTCCTGGGTTCCTATATAAAATATGGGAATGAAATGTAATAGTGTTGCAGAGATATCATTTATATAATTGACCACTGGTGGACTGAGTTCACATACCAAGTTTGGTTACTATAGGTCAAAGTGTTGCCGGGATATAACCTATATACTAAGTTGAATTGCGGAGATATGAAATTTCACCAGTGGTGGCACTAGAGCATTACAGGTACATAGTTCTGAGCAGTCCTGAATACACATAGCAAGTTTGGTTTTAATAATGTGTTACATTATCATTCTCCCATTCATTTCAGTGGGACCCATTAATTTCAATGAGACTTGTGACGTGTGAGGGCTGAAGTAAGTGAATGTATGTGTGTTTTTCAACAGTCTGTATTAAGCGTCAAATGAACTAATCAGTTTGTATTTCAGCCTATATGACAGTGTGTGTGTGTGTGTGTACACATATGACACACACATGCAAAAGTTGTTAATCTCACCAAGCCTTATACAATTGCCAAATTTAATGTGAATTGCTGAAATTGTATCTGCAATTGTGCCTGCAATGGGTGTTTGAAACAATTTCTGGATTTTTTCCTCTTGGCCAGGTGGTGGCGCTCTACAAGGAAGGCCCATTGGGATTCTGGATATCATTCTAATATTGTCATCTAATATCCTGCAAAGTTTCAGCCCATTCCTTTATGATACATTTCCTGTTTTTGTGGTGAGATATTTATATCATAAAAGTTAATTATTTGGCCATTTCAAAATAATACAACATATCAAAAATCTCTTCGCAATTTAACATCCTCAGCATCTTGGCAAGTTTGACAAGAATCTGATAAAGTGTCTCCGATGAGTATGTTAAATTCCATTGTGTGTCCAAAAGCACAAAATCTGAAATACCTCACTTCCTGTTGGGTGTGGCTAATACAATTTCCATACAAAAGTTGTTAAACTTGGTCATCCCTAGCATCCTGCCAAATTAGCTGAAACTATATGCCAACCACAGGATAGTATTTAATTTGTGGTGCATTACTTACCTGGGCAGTTGGTGGCGCTAGACCAAACATACCCATTGAGTGTCTGGATATCATCATAATCCTAGTATCTATAGACCTGAGGAGTTTAAGACCTTTCTGTCAATGCACTGTGACTTTATGACACATTTCCTTTTTTTGTTGCTAGAAAAAAATTTGATAAAAGTTTAACGTTTTGTTTAACGTTTTGCGCCATTTCAACATATTACAAAATATCAAAAATCCCTTTACCATTTCAAATGATCAATGTCTTGGCATCATGTATACCAAGTTTGATGTTAATCCGGCAAACAGTCTCCGACAAGTATGCTAAATTCCATTGTGTGCCCAAACGCAATTACCTCACTTCCTGTTGGGTGTGGCTAATGCAATGTATATACGAAAGTTGTTTGTCTTTGCGAGCCATACAACTCTACAAAATTTGGTGTCTCTAGCTTGACCCCGGCCATAGGCAAACTCAAAGGCTGAACCACTTTAGGGAGCGCTGTGGAGTTCCTAGGCCATACCCAAAGCCGAAACCCTTGTGAGGACCGGCTGGTCATACATCCTGATGTCTGTGCAAAATGTCAACAGTTTTTGTGCATGGCAAGTGCCTCAGAAAAGGCAGAATATACAATAAGTAAAAAGTTAAAAAGAATTAAAAAAAATACAATAAAAATAAAAGAATAAAAAGTTAATAATCAGTAGCCGCTAGGAGGCAGCATAAGAACTCATACTACTCTGTCTCTTAACAAGAGCCGTAGCCTAGTCTACTGTGTGTTGGAAAGTTCACACAGTGAAACAAGCAGGTTGAGACAACTTATTGCCATCATAATTTTGAAAAGAACCTCTGCCTCACAACGATACCTCTTCCAAGCAGGCCAGGGATAGCTAAACGAAATGCACCCGGGCATGGTTTAGAGCACTGACACCAGTCAAACAAACTGTGCTTTGGTGGTCAAACGCACTCAGCCTACTCTAACAGACACATTACCATTTTGGTTGGTTCAAACTCGTAAATCTCTAACGCTATTGGTCGAGGACTTTTGTCTTTAAAATCGCCAGTTTTCATGTAAATGCAAGTAAAACATTCAAGTCACATAAACAGAACATAGGCTATATATAATTTTTTTTAATTTATGTAAACATACTCAACCTTCCATTAATCACTGTTTTGTGTTAAAGAGGCACTCAGTAAGTCTGTTTTTTAACCCTGCATTAAACGCCACAAACCTGTAGGTGGAGCTCTGTACAGTTAACTGTATTGCTGTAGTGTACACTCCCTCAGAAGTTGCAAGTTCCGTATTCACTATACAGGGCTGTACAGCGGTGAGCTCAATCGCCGTTTGCTACACAACAGACCAGTCTAACAGAAAAAACGATTTCTAAGCGATTTTATGACCACAAAAATGGTTGCATAAACTTACTGACTGCCTCTTTAAAAGGTGTCAGAATAGCTGAGATATTTTAGTTCAGGAAAGTTCATTCAAATAAATCAGTTGCCTGTAGTGACTGAATGTGACTAAAGTATTTCCAGAATCGAGCATTGTCAAGTAACCTGGTAGCCTACAGTACTTACTGGTTTTACGAACACCAAAGATGTGCAATTCACTGACCGCCTATAAAAAAACAAGTTGTTTGATCCATGTTGGTCTTCATAGTTACAGTAGATGGTTAAACGGCAGACCGTCGTGTAGAAAGCCAGAATGGTCCTGGACCGACAGACGGAATATAAACATGATATGCATGTCCATAAGACGTCTAATATTTGGTGGGAAATATTGCACAATGCATTGTGTGGAGTAGGCAAAGAGGCTTTTTAGGCAACTTTACAGTAGTAGCCAGCAATGTCACGTGCATGTTCATAATGCAACACCAACAAATCTCTGAAACTAGATTATAATATGTGACCTGATCAAGGCTACTGTAATGAGTCCGAAGTCAGCATTCTATTTTTTTAGATATGCCGATTGAGTTGAAAAAACGTCAAAAACATATAGGAAAGAACAGATCTTCAACATTTATCCGCATATGTGATCATAGCATATCTTCTTAGCTCTTAGAAACACCGGCACTACAGCCAGCGTCACCTGGTGGCTATTGGGTACATTGCAGCTTCTCCTCTGGGAAAAAAAAAAAAAGCTGCTGGCTTGCTGCCGGGCCCCCCGTGGGAACCCCATGGGGAACCATTGAAACTTAACCCACACCATCTGTAGTCTACACAATATATATAAATATGAAATATAAAGAGTATGTATATACACAATAAGTATAAATGTGGGATGTAAGGAGTAATGTATAGTTTAAAGATAATATACATGTATGAACAATATGTACAATATATACAGTAAAAAAAAAAGATATATGTACAGTAGTGGAGGTATAGCTGGCCATCCCCTTAATCACAGAACAGAAAAAGTGTGTGTTGGGCGTGGGTGTAGTGGGGTGATTTGGGATGTTGAAAGGCAAGTGGAAGAGACATGAGGGGAAGGAGGGCAGGAGATTGGACATTTTGGGGCTGGATGGAGGTGGGAATGCCAACCCTTTGTGTCTCAGGCCCACTATTCGAGGCTTTCACAAAATGCATTTAAGCATGAAAAAAGACAGAGACAAGAGGAGAAAAAAAAGAAAATGAGGGTTTGCCAGAGTTTGGGAATCAAGTGTGGAGTTATGGCCTTCAAATTAATCAATTCTTCTAAATATGACATAATATGTATTGTAAATATGTAAAAGCTCTACAACGCATCGTGACAACAGCTGAGAGGATAGTTGGCGGACCACTCCCCTCCCTGCAAGACATCTACACCACCCGCCTCACCCACAAAGCCAACACAATCGTCAGCGATGCAACCCACCCCGCACACTGTCTGTTCAGCCTACTGCCCTCTGGTAAGAGATACAGAAGTCTCCGCTCCCGCACCACCAGGCTCGCCAACAGCTTTATCCACCAGGCTGTGAGACTGCTGAACTCTCTCCCCTCCCGGCTCCCAGCCAGCGGAACCACCAGACTGGCAGGAGTATAGGAATTGCATTGCAATTGCACACAGCTGCTGCTATATATTCAAGTATTCTTTTTTACTACTATTTATATACTACTACTGCTGCTACAATCTTGTGTTGCACTAAGACAACATACCAACGCTGCTGGAACACTTACTTTATGTTATGTCTTGTCTTATATATACTGTATGTATGTTATGTCTTGTCTTATATATACTGTATGTTTACCTAAGTATAATGCCTTAAGCCTACTTGCACTTTTTTTTACTTAACATTACCTTATTGTTTAGAATTGTTTTTTTGTTGTGCATCTGCACTTTATTGTCGTCAACGTCTACGCATGGGACAAGTGTGAAACGCAATTTCGATTCCTTTTTTATGTCAAGTACATGTGAAGAAATTGACAAATAAAACTGACTTGAATGTGCAGAACTATTGCACTTCATAACTGGACTCAAGTATATTTTGTACTTTTTACTGAAGTAAAAATAAGAATGCATATTTTGTAGCAATAATTGGTACTTTCTACTCCACTATATTTCTACAATCTATGGCTATAGTCATTATATTTTATGATCACAATTTCCTTTAAATCTTGCATAAAAAAGTTCACCTAATATTTGTGTTCTGGCTCTATGTGCCGCCGCACACAAGACCTACCTCACCTAGGTTGCAAACAGTGTTGTCATCTTACTTTAAAAAAGTAATTAGTTACAGTTACAAAGTACTTCTGCCAAAAAGTAATTGAGTTAGTAATTCAGTTACCACACTGCAAAAATATTTAGTTACTCAGCAATGTAACTGACGTTATTGTTCATTAAGTTAGAGCTTAACTTGAGGAAGACGTGGATAATGTCTTTTCTTCTGGGCATAGCGTGCATAATACATATTCTCTATAACCTTTAATTTCAATGAGGGAGAAGTGCCGGTACTTCCAGTTTGAGGAGAACGCAACCTTTGAATTTCAGGCATGGCATTGGGCATGTTCACATGCTCAATTTGTAACTACATAGTTCCCACAAGACCATATAGTATCTAGATATTGAATATTCAACTATAGTACATGTTTTAAAGAAAAGGCAATTAATTCCACAGTTTTCTGTGCATTGACACAATGTAATGTTTTTCCCCAAATTGTTTGTAATTTTATTCCACTGTTTTCACCGAGATATTTGAAAAGAGGTAGACACGATAATCCAGAAAAATGTCCCTTTTAACAGAACTTAACCATAGCTGAAAAATATAGGCTATTGTTCTCTGCTACGTTACATGCCTTAAATACATTGACCATTACAAGAATCCCAAATACCACGCTATGTCCCTTTTAACATTTAACACTTCTCCCTGATAGCTTAGCCTCATAGCCTGCTGACTTGGCCTTTCTAAGGAGAGAATCACTGAAGTTTTCCATGTGACAAACTCTCCCCTTTGTAGTAAAATAGCCTATAGCCTTAATATGATATCAAAATTCAATGAAACATAGGCTATGTTGCAGTATTGTGTTGTGCTTGATAGATTTGCTTTCCTTTCCCTCTCTGTCAGTATCCTCGGCTAACGGTGTGTGTATTATAAACTGCAAGGCACACACAAACACATATCATCCTACTTCTCATTAGTGTTTTTTTACACGCTCTTTAATTACGGTGAACTACATGTAGGTTACAATTTTATATTATTATTATTTTTACTGATAAAGGGTTTGTTTTTCTTCTCTCTCCTTACTTAAAACATACTGTATATCTCCACCTCTGCATCCACGCAAGTGGCCTGATCTGGTTACTACACATTAGCATGCTTTAGAACGACTGGATACATGTTTTGCGTTCTCCTTTTGATGGAGGAATGCACTGGAACAGAAAAACAAGTGTTGGATGCAGCAGGATAAAATATCAATATTATAAATGGTAGCCTACCATGCAGAAATATACCTGGATTACATTTTTTTTGCAACCAAGACATTTTAGGACTATCCTGTAAAATCGGTAAGTTCTGCCGTTCATAAGTTATGAAGCAAATGAAATTATGAAGTGTAATGTCGGTTAGGAAGAAATAATCCTAATTTCCAAACATTTCTTATTCATTTGTAGTACGGTTGCTTCGATCTAGTAGTAGAATGTTTGGTACCGCACTTTCATTTGATACGCATACCATGTCTGTGCGATTCCGGGTTCGTGAGTTATTTGACTCGGTAGTAGGCTAGTGCAGTGATAGCAACGTTTGCCATTTACAAAATTAAGGTACATTCATAAATTATTTTCTCAACAACACATCGATGCACATACATGTGCCATATAGCGATGGAAAGCCCCGCTTCTGTTCTTTCCATTGATATGCGTTTCATCTCGCTGTGACACCGTTGTGCAGTAAACTAACAGAGAACGGTGGTGTGTTGTTTTAAATCTAAATATTAGATGGGCTAGTTTATTTTTCCTTGGAAATAAATATTGTGTTTTTTTCTTTGCATTTGCCAAATGTCTTCATTGCCCTATCATGCCACTCATTCTGTTTCCATGGGGCGCTGGACCACGCATGTCCTTCTTGTTCCTGCATCCAGCGTTTCGAGCGAGCGCGCGTTCAGTTCAGCAGGTGGCACGCTGGAAGCGCATCAAAATAGGCTAAATCCTGGCCCAGTGGATTCTATTACTTTCCTTCGCAGTGCTTCCAAACAGATGCCATAAATAAAGTCGGACAATATTTTCAATTTGGTAGCTTAGATTGTTGAAATATCACGGCTTTGTTGGCTTTGTTATGCCATGATAATGTTACAGCTTGGAACAACTTGTTTTTTTTTTCATACACACTTGTGTCTTGTAGGCCTACAGGAGAATGTGTTTAATTTTTGGCAATCCTTTAATAAAAACGACAAATCGATCGTTAGTTTTTTTTTGGCGTTGTTTCATGCATAGGCTAATTAATCCTTCATGAAGTTGTATCATCATCTTCAAGGCGCAAATCATTGTCATTTGGATACCATTGTTCCAAATTAGTCCTCTCCACTTAACTGGTAGCTAGGTTCCAGTGACAGTAGACACACTGGCGTTTTCTTTTTTTTTTCATCGGGTCGGGTCGGATTTGGGTCACGGTTCGACCATTTTTTTGCGGGTCAGGCGGGGCGGTTCGGTGTGTCTGTGTGTGTCTGTATCATAGACACTATCAGTGTGTACATGTGGATTATTCAGAGTAATTGCATAGCCCAAATGTTTACATTGCTATTATAGGCAGCTCTATGTACAGCCAATGTGCCCCATATTGAAGGGCTAGTAGACAGGCAGTAGTACATTTGTGCATGTGCCAATTTGTGTGTCTGTGTGTGTGTTCAGGTGACTGTGTATGTACGTGCATGTGTTTACGTATAAATGGAAAGAGGGAGACACCCACTAGGGTGTTATCCACAGATTAATACCAGTAGATGGCCTTTTTGTTGATGGAGAAAGTCCTTACAGCCCAACCTACCGTCCTTCCTTTCTCCCTCTCTCTATCCTTACCTCCATCCCTCGGCCCCTCTGAACCCTGAACATTCTTTACATAATAGAATACAAAGCCCGTATTATTGTATTCTGAGCAATGTCTGTAAAAGTTCATTATAGTTGTAGGCTACACCACAATAATTCACATTGCAAGGTTTTTCTCATAACTGCAATTGCATTCAAATATGTTATTTAAAAACCTATTTCTTGTAAGGGTTATAGGGGGAAAGGCACAAAAATTAGCAAAATTAGCAAAGTTTAAACCCTTTGCCCTCGCTTTTGTCAGGTATATACATTAAGGAATATATTTGATTTTGTCTTAAATAGCCCATAGTAAAATAGCCCACCCACCAGCACACTGGATTTGTTCTTGCTGTCTGAAATGCTATCAGTACTCTAGCCAGTGGCTGTGTATGCTATAGAATATCAAGCAGAGGACCTTGTGGAGTTCAGACACTCACCAGGGCGGCCCATGCCGATCTTCTCCAGGTCCTCATTCTTCACATAGTCAAAGTGTGTGAGCCGCGTGACATTGAGGTCGTCACGGATGCGCAGGAAGTACTGCTGCAGCTGGACCTCCATCAGCAGCTCCAGCAGCCATTCTGTGCCCTCCTCACACTGCATACTGCTCCCCAGCTTCTACCCGAGAGCGACAGAGAGAAAGCAAGAGCGAGAGAGAGCGGAGACAGTGTTGAGTACATATACAAATCACATAAGCACAAATCATGTTGGAACAGTAACGACCGGGGACTATGACCAATACCTTGATTTCCTTCTACTTCACATGTTCAGTCTAAAGGTTCTCACAGAGCGTCACATGACAGGTTTTCTAATAGGACACAGGCAAACACACACACAAACAAAACATCTTCTCCAGTCGAAAGCTATATAAGACATGTGGTAAACATTTTCAGGTGCGGGTGCGCACACACACACACACACACACACACAACTGAAGTCCATAAAGCACAAGGCAATGGCACAAATCCAAACCACTTCCAGATATTCAGTCAATGTCCCCTTCATCTCCCCACTTCCCTGAACCCTCAGCCTCATTGGTTTCCTCCATCAGGCTGACACGGTCCCCTCATTGGTTCTCTCTAGCCCCAAACTTACAAGTCTGTAAGAGAGTAGATTTAAAGTGCAACAATTTACCTAAAATAAAAAAAATGCGCCCCCCCCCCCCTCGCTTCTCTCTACGCCCCCACGGGTGACGCGCCCCACTATTTGCGAAACACTGCTCTAGGTAACCAGACGTCCTGACAAATTCGGGACCGTCCCGAAATCTGAGCTTTTGTCCTGAATCCCAAATCTGGCCCTAAATGTCCCGAAAATGACACACAAACAGAATACTGTTAGCCTATTTTCTGATAAACATTAAAAACTGTAGAGAGGTTGGGTCGACTGCATGCAGCCCCTGCTACAATGTATCTGTTCATTTTTTATGTCTATGTTTTTATGTCTACAATTGAGCGTGAATAATGCACTGACAAGAAGCTAATCTTTCATTCATTCGAAATGGCTGGTGTACCAGAACCCGAAAACGGCGCTGAAAAGCAAAAACCTCAATGCAAGTACCAGGATAAGTGAGTGGGGAAGTAGCCTACGCGTGGATTGCCAAAGCCCTAGGTGATGAAAGGAAAGCATTCTGTAAAGTCTGTAGAAAAGAGTTTCAGACAGCAATTTCCATTGTGCCAGATCCGTTTTAAAGCCACTAGGTGTAGGATTTATCTTCTATTTATCTTTGTCTTTTATTAAAAATATATTTTTTATTTTAAAAATGTAATGTAAAACGATGGTAATTACCTCCATAAATAAATTGTAGTGTTCCCGTAAACTTGGTAATTTCCATTTATATGTAGATGTGGTTGGGTACCAAATGAGAATATCCATTTTGCGCCGCCATTTTTAAAATGAGGACCATGGGAAGGGAAGGGCTTGTCACTACCCGATTTAGACAGGAAACCCGATTTATACTAGGCATGCGCAAAAGTACGGCATTTCCGCTTGCTGCTTGTTTTGCGTTGGCGCAGAATTCACACTTGAGTTCTAGCTCAGTGGTTATACTACACTTCATTTCAAAGTTAAGCAGTTAGACTACGAATATATGTATACATAAGCACAGTGTTAATAATTCAAATAAAATAATCATAAGTTTATCTTTGAAGCAGCTCGGTTTTGCGACCTTGGTTACACTTTATTTGAAAGTTTAAATAATTAGGCAACTTATTGGACTACTAATGTAAACGATGTAGCCTAATTTAGCGATTTAGCCTAATATCAAGTTTCCTTTTGAACGCCATAGTTTCTGCTAATGTTTTCTGTGTCGTCTCTGTTGCTTAATGATACCAAACCTGCTGAGCAATAATTTGCTCCTTCAATCGCCAAGTGTCTGCATAGCTCTAACAAACACGTTGGGAAAAAGACCATTTTAAGGTCACAGTGATATGTCACAAATTACATTTTAATATTAGATCTAGTTTATCATTCGTCTGGGATAAACGTTAGTATATCATGCATCTGCCAGGTGTCTTTATTTTTGTTTTTATTAATCAAATTGTTATATTGGAGCTAAAACCTGGTAAGCAAATTATAGCAAGTGGAAATCGTGTGATCTCTGCATAAGCGTAGCTTTTGTTACTAACCTATTTAGAAAGTGATTCATTTAAAGTCAGAGAACGGGCTTTAATAAAGTTGACCCAAGCGTGAATTCAGCGCCGACGTAAAACCAAGAAGCAACAGCAAGCGGAAATTACGTACTTCTGTGCATGCGTAGTCAAAATCGGGTAGTGACAGGGCCACTGATCTCTAAAGAATAACTGGATAGGCTAACCCATTGTTAGAGCCCCATCAACAATGAAGCCAATAGAATGCTCAAGGCAGCGGCCAAATTGGGACCATTGGGACCAACGGAATTCTTCAGCAGGCAGAGTGACAATGGTTAGAACTCAAATATGGCGGCTGCCATTGTGGCTTCAACCTTATGACGTAGATGTCCTATCCAGTTATTCTTTAGAGATCAGTGGACAGGGCTAATACATTTTATTCAAACGTGTGCAGTATAGATGGGAGAAATTCTCATACGAAAAAAATAAAACTTACACATAGTGGGTTTAAAGTCACCAAATCCGCATAGCAGTTAGATTTGATAAGCGCCTCCGTACCAGCATTGCGCCGAACTTACATAGACTAGCCACTGTGTATTCATGATGATGGAATCGCACCAGACTCACTACAGATTTGCAGAACGAAGGAAGGCGCCAGAACTCAACAAAATTTCACTATGAACGCTTGCCAACATAACGTTATACTCTGAGTGGTGGTCTCGTCCGGGTAAGTACATTACACATAAAAAATGTTGTTTATTTTCTGCTAGTCATGTTTGCCAACCAAGTTACAGTAAGTGCTTGCTAAATACTAGCCTTTACGTTTATTTTACATTGACGGATATTGAGAATAGCCTGAGAGTATGTAAGGTGAGAGAATAGCAAACGTTACTGATAGTCACACCCGCCAGATATGTAAAACTTCATAAATAACACAGGCTTAAATAGAGAATTCGTTATCGCAATAGCACTATAGTTTTAGTTTTGTTCAACTTGCTTGTATATTACGTGTTAAATTTGATCCGATTTATTAGCCAATGTTGCTAGTTAAAGTGAGGTTTGCCAGCAATGATAGGTTAACGATATCAAGGCATAGCCATAATGGGGACAACAATGGGTTCATTAGTTAAATATATCACATTCTCTCCAATTTGTGTAGTCCCTATTAAACTTATTTTTGTTTTCTCCCTCTTTACATGTTCTCCTGCCTTCGGTTTTGTCCAATACCCTCTGCTCAACTGGGCTAACGTTACCCTCTTGCAGTAAGCTAGCACCAGCTTTCGCTGCTCAAACTCTCGGTGAGTACACGACTTTCAATGTTTTACTTGGGGCACTGTTTTGCGGCTAATGCAACTTGTCATTTTGTTTTCTTAAATTACTTTTAAAGTACCACCAGACACACTAACAGCGTTTTCCACCAGGCTGTTGAACTCTTCCCCTCTCCAGCCCCCGAGAAAACACTCTGGACTCTTAAATCCTCTGACCCATAGAAATGAACGATGCAAATTTGCACACATCAGCTGATACTTTATCTATCACTGATGCTATTTTTGATTGTCTTTGCATGTAAGAGTAGTTTTACAGTGCAATCTCAGCAACTACTTTCATGGTACTAACACTTTTCAAGGCACTGTCAAAAACACCAGTTTCATTTAAATACCAGGATAAATATTTCCTTACTGTACACTTTACCTGTTGTTACTACTGTGGTTAGGACATGTTTTCTGTTGTGCCTGTGCTTCTTTTTGTCTGTCTACTGTATCTTTAGTGGATAGAATATATTTTCTGTTAAAACATATTTTCTGTTGTGCCTGTTCACTTTTACTGTTTGTTCTGTCCTTTATTGTCTGTCAAATGTATACAAGAGATGGCGTATGCTAGTACATGTAAAGAAATGGACAATAGAACTAACTTTGAAAAAAACATGACTTTTGTATGTATTACTTTCAGAAATGTTAATAAAATATACTGTTTTTAAGTAATTGTATGGGAATTTATTTGAGCCATTCAAAATAGAAATAAGGATAACAGTCCAGGGCCAGATGAGCCCCAGATGTAAAATATGAGTCACAGATCTGGGCCAGAACCGTACCACATGTCATATGGTTTACCACATGGATAGAATCTGTTCATGATCCGTAAAACAATTCCTCTCTGGAACTGCGCCGTTGGAAAGCTCTATTCCGTTCCAGACCCGTTTACCGGATCTGCGCCAAATGCAATGGAAAATTTGGCCAACGTCTGGCCCAGATAACTTTTGCTGTCTGCTTACTGAGGGGAGGCAGATTTTACATGGCAGCAGCAAATTACCAACTCCGCAACATTACAGACCAACACATTTTTTATTATGTAGCCTATAATCATCATCCTCAGCGAGTTAAAAAAAAAAAAAAAAAAGTCTTGAATTTTAGCCAATCTCATGTGGTCATCCAAGTACCCTCCATCAGGCTGACACGGCCCCGTTTGTGGCTATGCATTAGTAAAGCTGCTAATTCTCACATGACACAGGCTACTGATGCTGTTGTTTCTGTTTGGATGTGTGAAACACTCTAGATTCCTAGCTTTAGATTCCTAGCTAGAAGCAAAATGTCACTGTCAAAAGCGATGACAAGAAAAGTTGTTAGCGAATGTAGGACGTACAAAGAAGAGTGGAAGGAAAGGTCTGCGTTCAGCCTACCTGAATTTCGAATGCCAAGCTAATATATTGGAATCCTGCAAGAAGGTTGTTGCCGTTTACAAAGAATATATTGGAAGGCACCACGAGATGACGCATGGCCACTTCAAAAAAAGCATATCCACTTGCTAATTTGTTGCGCTTTGTTGTGAAGCGCTATGATACATGTCTTTTGTAAAATTTGCTATACAAGTAAAATTGAATTGACTTGAATTGAAGTGCTGACGGCTGGATATACACACAGCGGCAAGATCCTCCTTTGGCGCAGCAAAAAGTTACAAATGTGTCCCTCAATGCAGCATGGATTCTCACAGCAACAGGCTACTGACGCAGAGGTTATTAAGGAAGTGATAATGATAGTGATACCAAAGAACGCCTCTGGTTATAGTGTTATGAAATCTGTTGAACTGTCATTTTTGACAGCAAATATTATAAGTTTTTTTTTTCAACCTCATCTGGCGGGGCAAATATTGTTGACGGCGGGCAAAATATGGTCCGTGAACCGCTAATTGCCAACCACTGATATATAGCTGAGAACAAACACAATACTCACTTAAGGCCGCAGGCAAACAGCGACGCAACACAGATGTCATCACCAAATCACTCTCAGGGCAAAAGAAAATAAATAAGGAGGCACTTGGGCCTCTCTTGCCAGTCTAGACATCTGATCAAGAGGAGAAATGAGCCTGGCTATGACTGAATACATTTCATGTCCATCTCATTTTATCCCCTGCCTTCAGTTTCTTCATGTAGAAACCCTGGCTGGACATCAGCTGCTTTCAATTACTATCCAAGCAAAGCCATCCACCCCTCCCACCCCACCCCCCTAAAACCACTTCATCGGCCAAAAAACTTCTCCAACACACACACACAAACCCATTCTTTTCCCTTGCATGGTCAATGGATGACTAATGATGTTAGTCAGACTGGGCCTCTTGATGTCACTCACTGAATGCTACAATTCACAAGTCCTTAAACACAAATCTCAGATGATGTGTGTGTGTGTGTGTGTGTGTGTGCTGGCCTGCTTATAGTTCCTCTCCTCTTTACTGGGAGAGTGATTAACTAAATTCCATGTCATGTGAAGATTTTTCTAACTTCTGCGTGTGTGTGAGTAAGCAATGTATAGAAAAAAATATGACCAATGCATTTTGTCATTCGGACTCAAGTAATGTGTGTTTACACTATGAGCTAATCAAAAGACTAAGGCACAGCTGACATTTAGCCAGTGTTTATCCAGAGTTATGGAGTTCAGTGTGTGGGAAGGCTGCGTTTAATTGCTTGCTCCAGCTGCTCACCAATTAAATCTGACCTTGCCATTCTAACAGCAGTTCTAATGGTTAAGAGGGTATCAGTGCTGATCTACAGAGAGTCTCTGTCTGGCTTCCTTAGATGGGTGCTCAATTTACATGTACCTGTCAGATTGCCTGTGTGAGCATATTGTTCGTGCATTCAGTAATGATGAATGCATCTATGCTTCCACTGTCACAGGGGTGCTTTTTCTTTGCGTGAAAAAGCACCCCTGTGTGATGCCTACCTATTTTGTGAACCTGCTTAGGCCCCTTAAATCTAGCAGCACAAAAATCATTAGAAATACTAGCACAAGAACCAATAGCATGAGAACAACTAACAACACAAGAAACATGAGCACAAGAGCCAACAGTATCTCAGCCTCTGTCAGGATTACTGGTCTAATGCAGACCCACATCAGATAAAGAGCAGCATGCATCAGCTCGTCAGCCATCTCAAACAAGCCTAAGAACTTTTCTTTTTCTCAGGTGGATCTAGCATTGACATTTAAGTTTAACCAGTGATTTGAACTTTAACCAAATCTTTTCAACATGTCTATCTTGCAAACAACACTCTTAAACCCACTATGTGTAAGTTTTATTTTTTCCGTATGAGAATTTCTCCCATCTATTGGCGAAGTGGTATACTGCACACGTTTGAATAAAATGTATTAGCCCTTCCCTTCCCACGGTCCTCATTTCCAATGGTCCTCATTTTGAAAATGGCGGCGCAAAATGGATATTCTCATTTGGTACCCAGCCACATCTATATATAAATGGAAATTACCAAGTTTACGGGAACACTACAATTTATTCATGGAGGTAATTACCATCGTTTTACATTATATTTTTAAAATAAAAAATGTATTTTTAATAAAAGACAAAGATAAATAGATGATAAATCCTACACATAGTGGCTTTAAGTACTTAATTCAAACACATCAATATGGTTTAATTACATTATTGGTTGTGGGTGATTAGAAACTTGAGAAGACAACAATGCTTGGGTAATTACAGAGAGACATGGAAATAACATAAGTTTCCAAAAGTACCTTAAGGACAGAGGCTTCACAAAATGACCCTACTGTTCTAGAAGCACTTCCTGTATTGACCCAGCCAGAAGTCACTTGGGGGTTCAGTCAGTCATTCCTTTCAGTCCCCACATGACTAGAGCCCTTAATGCTCCCTTCACTTGACACTAATTGCTCCAAAGTGTAGAACGTGGCCTGTAAACAGACTCTGCATCATTGGGGATTTATTTTGAATTTAGTTGTCAATTAGCTAACAGTTTTCATACCCTTCTTTTATTCCTTTGCCTACAGTATAACCCTGTGACCTGAAAGCAGAACTGAGCTGTGCAGCAATCAAGCTGTGGTCATTTTTGGAAGTGAAAAAGCAACGCCACAACAAGGAGGACTTGTGTAAAAACTTAGACTCCTGTTTTTTGGAAAGAGAATTGGATGCACCTCCATTCTACATCATCTGGAGTCAGACCCTACACAGATGGAGATGGTATGCACTTAATCTCAGTGCAGTTCAAATTATGCTTGTTCCCACAGACACCGGGGGCAACATTTCATGCCTTAACAAAGGAAATAGTGTGGCAGCTCACACCTATCCCACAATCCCCTGCTACTTCCTCCCCTGCCAGGGGCATAAAGCTCAAACACAGAGGCCATGTGTGGAACTATAGATGTCTGTGCTTTTGGAGACACACAGATCAAACAGAAAGAGAGAGAGCGAGAGAGAGAGAGGTAAATAAAGCAATGTGTCAAAGAGCAGAAAAAGTAGAAGACAAAACTTTAAAGGTCAGAAAGCATCATGCTCATCCTGATGCTTCCATGAGGCCTCTTGTGAGTATCTGCAGGACATCTTAAAAACACCCACTGATGCTGCACAAACCTGGCCTTAGCAGGGCATGGGGTGGAAGCTAACAGTAACTGGCCTGACCCACACAGCTCCTGGGTGTCACTTGTAGAGAGGTGGTGGGGAATGCTATCCCACATCGTTGGCCGCCTTTGATGATCCACAAAAGAACACACCTGGTATTTGACTTGAATCATAATCAACTCAAAATACATCTTAATTAATGGTTACAGTAGCTCATGCAGTGGTTAAAAAGTCGTTAAAAACAGCTAATAAGCACACATCTCAGGACTTGTTAAGCCATCACAACACTGGTTTTGCTGGCCCCAATTTCTCCAATCTGATAACCATATCACAACCAAAACCACCACCAAAGTTGCAGATGACACTGCATCCCACAACATCAAAACACATCACCAACAGCAACAACAACAAAAGAATACGACAAAGTCATGTCTCATCCTTATCACTGTGCATTCCTCACCTCAAGACTTGTGTGCTAGATGGGCCTCAGCACTCCCGTTGTAGTTTGGGACTCCTCATTAGTAATTTTAGTGACTTGTGGATCTACTGTGAGAAGAAGAGGAGGAGAGGCAGGAAGACTGGCCATGCCTGTAGCCTCAAATGACTGGCCTTTTAGTCTCAGAAGAGAAACCTAGTCACAGCAGAACCACCAACCCACACACTTCTCATCAACAGTAGCTTTGCTAAATAAACACACCAACTCAGACACACACACACAGGCTCATAGAGAGGAAACAGAGAGGGCAAAGCCTGGTGATGGGATGGTGATCTTGCTCTCTTTTTCTTGCACCGTAGCGCAGGTCAGAATAGCGCATCAAGAGGCTTGCGGAGGACTCACCTGCTTTTTGTTTTTTGAGGAGGTTAGGTAGTTTTGGTTTGCAGTTAAAAGACAAGGTAAGCATAGATTCTGTTTTGGCTGTTTTTTCTGTTATCAACGCCTGTGTTGCTGGACCTTTTTTTACCGTCCAAAATTAATAAAACCTTATGTTTTCCAAACTCTGACTCCTGGGACCTTAGATGGGTTTGTAACATTTACATTACATTTACATTTATGCATTTAGCTGACGCTTTTATCCAAAGCGACTTACAAAAAGAGGATAACAAACAAGCTCCGTAGAAGAAACCTTAAAGAGCATAGTGCTAGGGAATAGTGCATCAGTTCAATTAAGTGTTAGGACAGGAGTAGTGCATCAGTGCGGTTAAATGCTAGGATAGATGTTCTCTGAATAGCTGGCTCTTTAAGAGCTTTTTGAAGGCCCCCAGAGATGGCCCTGTTCTGATTGTTTTTGGTAGGTCATTCCACCAGCGTGGGACGACACATGAGAAGAGTCTGGATTGCCTTGGGCGAGGTGCCGGGACTGCCAGTCGACAGTCATAAATGGGAGCTCGTCCGGGATCGAATTAATTGACTAATGAAGTGATAGATTAACTAATTACAGATACAGCGCAATCTAGGTTTTTTTGCCTCAACGTGGCAGTTGTTGTGCTGCTTGCGTGCTTCTGTTGTTTCTTCTGTCATACAGCACCTGAAATAGACTTTTCAGATAGACCAAATAGATAGATTTTGAATAGATTAGAATAGAATACATTTTGTTTTCCACAAGTTCATTTCAACAGACCCAGGATTCTCGGGGTGAGTAGTTGCCTTGTTTCTGCGTTTATGTATAAGGGTGCCCACTTTACTCTGCAATATGTTTGATTAAGAAGACTACGCTAAAGCGCAGACTCAAGAGGGTTTAGTATTACCCGTGGGTCGTTATAAGGTCAGAGTGCAGGGTGGCATAGCTAAAGCCGACCTTCAAACGCAGCTAGTCAAGAAAATCTCACCTGAAGGTCCGACCACTCCCACCAGGAGTTCGCTTGATTGGAAGCACTTACTGATAGAAGAGAAGGAACTTGAATGGGAGCAAATTTAAAAAAAAAAAGAAGTGAGCATGAGCTCAAACTAAAGGAATTGGAGTTCGAACAGGCCATTTGCCTAAAGGAGTTACTGTAGATATACAGTCTAAAGAGGTTGGTTTTCCAGTCCAGTTTGAGTTTGATGTGGCCTGTAACATTAGGGTTGTACTGCTATTTAAAGAGGGGCTAAGTAACGTTCTGTTTTTCTCTCTCACAAGCTCCCTCTAAAGACCGCTGTATTGCATTGTATTGCACTGCATTCTATTGGGCCACATAGCCCAGCCTTCTGTTCCAAGCTTGGAGAAACGCGTGTCTATGACTAGACACATTTGGAATTGGAGAAACGCATGTCTATGACTAGACTCGTAGGAATGTTTCAAAATTATGTCATCGACAGAGCGCAAAAAAGCAATCCACAAATGCTTTAAAGCAATTCACAAATGCAGAATCCACATGCAAATCAAGCATATTTATATTCAAATGTCAAAAATATATTTACAAATCTATTTATACGAATAAGATAATTTATTTGTAACTTCTGTTTTTATATTTGTAAATGTACACATATATTTGTAAGTTTCATTTTTATATTTGTAAATGTATGCATATATTTGTGAATATCATTTCAATATTTGCAAATCTTTGCAATATTTGCAGATCCCTACTTTTGGTCTTCAGCTCCTGGAATAGCAGGGGAAAGGAATAAATGCACATGCGTAGTTGTCTCATCCACACACACACACACACACACACAAATAGTAGTAGGCCAGCGACTACAATCACTAGTGATCTGCAACCACTATGGCCTCCCATCAGCGATCAAACAATAAGACGTACACCATAAAGAAAATAAAAACACGACACAACAGGGCAAAATAAATATACATACATCCACAAAATCAAAAGAGGCTAACCGTATTTAACAGCTTCTGACAAATAACCTCCACTGAAGCTGAACAAACAGGAATTACTCGCGCATACATCTCATTAACAGGCAAACTCATCCACCCAGAAACAATGACAACTGAAGATCACGTAGCCTATTAACACAACACACAGGCCATGGGCTAAGTAACGTTCTCGCCGGTGCCAACTTTGTCTGTGGCATGTTACGCCGGGTCACCGTGAAGAACAGGGTGCAGAAAAACAGCAGCAGCAAGTATGCTCCAACAGCCACTTGTCCAAGACCCCAAACTCCTGCAAGATGCATAAAACAGCGCATTAATAGACTACACAGTACAATCTCAATAAAATACCCAACCCGGCTCCTTACCGAATAAGCAGCAGACTGTTCACACCATAGACTGTATCTAACACACACATGTTCCAGTAACTGGTGCTCACCAGCTACCTTCGGCCACTGGACTACTAATAAGCTAAAGTGTCATACAGCACATCCAACACACATCCCAACGAGCGCCACCTGCTTTTATACCATTGCCCAAATCATCAATTAGCTTGCCCTACTACCAATTGGAAAGTGAACCTCACCTAGGGGTGGGCGATGTATAGAATATACTCGATGTATCTCGGTTTATTCTTCTTGCGATCTAGTAAACTGAATTGAATTCCCCCTTGGGGATCAATAAATTATCTATCTATCTATCTATCTATCTAAATGACTATATTCGTGACCATCAAGTTTAAATTATAACGTAATTATTAAAGGTGCTCTAAGCGATGTGACGCGTTTTTGGGACTAAAACATTTGTTGTTACATACAGCAAACATCTCCTCACAATCTGCTAGCTGCCTGTCCCCTGAACACACTGTAAAAAAACGCTCCACAAACGGCTAAAAAACACAGTGGGCAAACCTAGCATAACAAACGAAACGAAACATAACAAACATTGTTCCAGCCAATAAACAACAAGGATTTGGAGGAGGGGTTGGGTGGGGGTTGCACGTTCATGAGTCTTTCAGGAAGCATGGGAGGGAGGGGGAGGAGGGAGCTATCGTCCGTTTTGTTTGACAATACTTCGAACATCAACAAGAAGTGACATCAAACACCATCGCTTAGAGCGCCTTTAAAGTTTTCAAGTTTCACTTGAGCTCGTTCCCCTGCCCATCCAGAAAACTCTTAGCGCATGCGCATTTTCTACTTGACCAACAGTGGAGAAGCTAATCAGATAAGTGAAAGCACATGCAATTTCATTGACATTATTTTGAGATGGAGATGGACGGTTCTCTTATTTGGCGGTGGTTTAGATATTGCAAAGATGACGTTGCGATATCCAAGGAATGAGGATATTGCATGAGGAACTGTACCCAAATCTGAAAAATCTGGCAAAAAATATCTGTGTGTGCCCGCAACCAGTTCCCCATCGGAAAGAGTATTCCGTACCAGTGGCAATGTAGTTATCACTCAAGCCAGAAGCAGTTGACAGGCTTGTGTTTTTGGAAACTGATTGCTTGTCACAACCATAAAGCTGCAATTTCTCAGTTTCTCAAGTTAAGGCACACCCCTATTTTTCCTATTTTTCCAAAAAATACCCAAATGAAAAGGTTCACAGTTCCTACGTAGTTTTAGACTCAGGGATGTGCCTCATACCATTGGAAAGGTGACACCCTCAAGTGGTTTCTAGAAGAATATGTATGTTTCTGTGACATATGGACACAGAGTTACAGAGGTTGCAACTAAGTTTTTTTTCCCGCTCATTTCAAATGTCTATGAACTAACTAAGATATGGTACCATCCTTATGATACCCCCAAATCTAAAAATCTAAGCCCTAACTCCATCTCTCAGCTTGTTACACAACAAATTTGAAGTCAAAAGACCAAAAATATGATTTTTGAATATACATTTTTGTAAAATATGTTTGCTTGGGACCCCTATGTAAATTCCCATAAGGACTTTTTGTAAACAACAGGGCCTACTATATATAGTATTCTTCTTACCACTATTTATACCACTTTTTACCACTATTTATATTTAATACTACTGCTGCTAAAATCTTGTGTTGCACTAAGACAAGAAAACAACACTGCTGGAACACTTACTTTATGTTATGTCTTGTCTTATATATACTGTGTGTTACCTAAGTATAATGCCTTAAGCCTACTTGCACTTTTTTTTACTTTACCTTTACCTTATTCTTTAAAATTGTTTTTTCGTTGTGCATCTGCACTTTATTGTTGTCAACGTCTACGCATGGGACAAGTGTGAAACGTAATTTCGATTCCTTTGTATGTCAAGCACATGTGAAGAAATTGACAAATAAAACTGACTTGACTTGACTTGACTACTGACATTCAAAACTTCATAACTTGACAACCCCTTTACCTAGAAACATAAAATTGGTTTCAAATGAAAGCTAAGACCCTGGGCTTTCATGTCTGTTTGCTTGTCTGTTTGAAGTTACAATGCCAGTCCTTCTGACATTGAATGACACAAGCAAAACCATAAAAAAAAAAGCTTTTATCACTGACAACTACCCTAGAAATCTAGAGGCACCCTAGTGGCAGCAAATATTTTTGCCCTAATGGCAAGGCCACTATTGTTCTTCAGTTTATTCCGTTTCCGACATGATTTTTGTCCGACTACTCCTTCTAGAGCTTTCGAGATAGAGACACCGTTCAAAATCTAAAACGTCCAGCATGATCTTGATCAGTGTGCTTCCATTCAGATTTTTAGTATTTTTTGTCGTTCGTCTGTTATTCACACTTTTCTAGTTGTTTTTTCCCCATTGAAATGAATGGGGAAAATGTGTGAAAATGTTTTTGAGATAGAGACACCGTTTCAGATCTAAAACGTCTGACCTGATCTCGATCAGTGTGCTTACATTTATCTGATTTGTATTCATTTGTTATTCGTGTATTTCTTGTCATTTTTTTACATTCAAATGAATGTGAGAAATGTGTGTGTGTGTGTGTGTGTGTGTGTGGGTATGCATATGTCCCATAGTCATTGTCTGTTGTTACCCTAGCAACTGCTAACTGCTAGTTAGCTACTTAGCATTGTTAGCATAGCTAGCATCATTAGCATTGTTAGCATGTTAACTTATATGCTAATTCACATCAGCTAATTCCACTGAGCACCACGGATAGCTGATTAGTGTTGTTAGCATTACTAGCATTGAAGCTAAAAAATGTGCATCGAGGTGACACGGTGACAAGTCCACCCCGCAGTTTCTGCCAAGAAAATTTAGTCTAGTTTAACTTGATTGTTACAATTATTTTTACCCTAGCCTGACATACATCTTTAGCCTACATTTACATATTCTGAGGATTACCCACATGCAAAGAGAGGAATGAAATCTTAATGTGAGTATTCTCAAATAATGAAAACATTCCTTCATTTCAATTTAAACTTTTAATTGAACCACACACTTTTTTTTTTTTTTTAAAGATATGTTTTTGGGGCTTTTGGCTTTTTTTTATTTGGATAGTGACAGTGAAGAGACAAACAGTAAATGAATGGGAGAGAGAGATGGGGAAGGATCGGCGAAGGACCACATGTCGGAATCAAACCTGGGTCGCCGGAGTCATGGCATGACGCCTTAGCCCGCTGAGCCACAGCACCTCCGAACCACACACTTTTTATTTCCAAAATGATTTACAATTATTCAAACTATTGAATTGGCAGTATTATGGCACTTGTGTCCACTTTTCAACATACAAAACTCTAAACTGTAAAACAGAAAATAGTTCCAGTAGTCCCACTTCTCTACTGTACACCAAAACAGAGGCTCAATGAACTTGAAAAAGTATCCCAAAAAGAAAACCGTCCATTATTTCTTCCAGTAAATGTCCTTAATTTTGTACTGTGCAAAGGCTATGTGACTGACTAGACGCAATGTGACAGTTTTAATATAATAAATAAATCTTTGATAATAACTGCAACTAAATAATTACATTATTTGTTGCAGTTATTTCATTTTAAAGATTTTTAATTTAAACCAGTGATAATGTAATAGCTAGCCAATAATGTAATAGCTTATTACATTCTTTATAACAGATTATTACATTATTGATTCAGACATTTTATTACATTCTGGGCAACTTATCACATTATTGGCTTTATTACACAAAAATATTACATTATAGGCAGTTATTACATTATTGGCCATTATTACATTATCGGCTGCTACAGGCCTCTTGAGAACAATATAGTGAAGACTTGTAAGAGATGGTTTGGGGAACAGTAAACAACTTCAAACATTAAAGTCATATTAAACACAAATTAAACACAATATATAACTCCTGCGTTAGGCCTAATGTTGCTGATCAGTTTGAATGTATTTATTATTATTATTATTATTATTATAGGTATTTTATTTTAGGTAAATTGTTGCACTTAATTAGTTAATTACTTAATTAATTAATCACTGTAATTTGATCTGTATTTCTTTCTTTTAGTTTTCTTTAATGTAACCGACGCCTTATCTAGGGTCTGACACCCCAGATATTATAAATAAGGTTTCGGCAGGTTGTCTAGTCCCATTACATTTTTTTTCTCTTCCTCTTGACTCTTTTGTGTTTCTCGTGTACAGGATAGCTTGGAGCCCTCTATTCGGATAAGTACCCTTTTAACTATCTTATACCTAATTGCCTAATTCTATAAGAGCGGAATTCTCTGATAAGTGTGTAAGTCTGTTTTTACGAGATTTCATTTATGCGCCTTTGTACTGCACGTATTCTCCACTTTAGGTGCTTGTCCCTCCTACAGGGCCTAATCTCAAGTTCCAGGGGGGTTTACGAATTGGGGCGTTACTAACCCAAAATAAAGGCAGTCTCTGTGCCAAGGTGGCAATCAGGAACAAGGAACAAGGACTTTCGGATTTACCATGAAAAAGCAGTTGTAGTCAACAGAACGTGCAAACCATGACTTTAAAATCAAATAGACATATCACATGACAAGATTAAGTGCCTATTGGCTAAGCTATCAAAGTCAAAGTAAGACCACAAATCAAGTAACACATAATATTTCAACCACCGCAAAACATTTGCGAATTCAACCACGGAACAATTACCACAGAACAATACAATTGCATTGAATTCATAAACTGTGCGCAATGACTAAAGTAAGAAATAAATAATTCAGCGCTTCTTAACCAGCAAATACCATTTAAAATGTGCACCTTCTACCTTAGCCTGTTTGTTCCATGGAAGACAGAGAGGAGAAGATTGTAGTCACACACACAAAAAAAGCGATGTCATTTCGAAATGACATATCAGACTGAAATCGCTCCGTAAAAGATACCAAAAAGAAATGGAAAGATGCATCAGACAAAAAGAAAAAAACAACAGGTGGGGGTCCTTCCCCTAAACCGTCAATAAACAGTGAGATAATAATTGGCATATTTGGAGAGGATTACACGACAGGCTGTGGATTTGTGGACACCAATCATGTTCCCTTCAGTGTTTTGAAAGGCGCCGTTTGTAAGAAAAACGCAAAGTTATCAACACTTGCAATGCTGGCATCAAGGCTCCATTACGATCTGTCAAATGGAGGTCTGGTGAAAGTTCCTCTATTAATAAAAAAAAAGGTCTCTTCTACCGAATCGGAACCTCTCACTAAGTTCCTCTTCGTTATATACATCTAGGGGATTACTTTTGTCCCTAATAATTATTTCACGTCTTAACGCAGTCCCATTGTACTGTCTATGTACCAGACATACCATGTTTATTCAAATTAAGTAGCACTTTTCGTAGCTATAGCAACTAGTCCATATTTTAATAGTTATGCCAACCCCTGACTTGGCGTAACTTGGCGTGGCTTAGCGAGTAGAAGGCTTAAGCCCTGTTGGTGCAACCGGCGTATCAATCAAGTTGGACATAGAATGTTGGATTATGACCAAAACGGCTTAAGGCTAAAGGGTTAATGTCATACACACGCTTAGCTGAGAGTTTTCCTCAAGTACATGTGTGAAAATTAAAGCTACTCACATACTAATACATACACACACACACACACACAGCCAGCTACTTGGCATGCACACACACCACACAAACTTTCGTATCTCCCCAGGTAGGCATTCCAGATCTTGTCTCAAGTCCCCCTTCTCACTCTTCCTCCCCTTCACCTCTCTCATGACCATGCTGTACAAGTAGCACATAAGAAGTATAACACCAGACTTACTTTGTACACATGGAAATGTGCGAGGAAGGGAAATGACTTTTTGAGTTTGTCGAAACGGCGCATCCTGAGCAGCCGCGGGGTGCAGACAGGGCAGTCCTGTCTTGATGAATCAGAGGGCCACTTGATCCAATGCTCAGACTCACTGCAGACACCAAGGGCAACCCAGGACCCTAGCATAGGCAGCAGCAGCAGCAGGACAAAAGCAGTCCAGAGACCAAACACGCAGGGAGAGAGCTGACTTCTCTAGTGTTGTAACCAGCCAACTACATTCCATTGCGGGGGCAATCCAATCTTTCGATGGTGAGGCTGGAGCTAGTTGTTGTGCTAGCAGACACAAACGTCCAACACAGCACACAGCACAAATCCCAGGGAGAGAAAGGGAGGGTTCAGAAGATAAGAGAGAAAAAAAGAAAACAGAGAAAAAGAACACCAGAGGGGAGTCATCCAACAAGAGAGTACTGGAGAGGTCTGGGGAAGGAGGAAGGGAGGGTGGGGGAAAAAAGAGGTAGCAGAAGTGTGTGAGTGTGTGTGTGTGGGGGGGGGGGGGGTGGGGGTGGGTGGTTGGGGGTTGGGGGTTAAACTCCTGAATGTCGACTTGGCAGGCTTCTCAGGACGTCCAAAAATACTGAACAGCGTCTCCGATGCCAAGTGGAGTCCCAGGCACTCTCTCCTCAGGCGCAATTCTGTCCAGATTCCCCCAGGAATAAAACTGCCATCATCATCATCATCATCCGCATTATCCTCTACAGGAGTGGAGTGGTGCAGCAGTAAAACAGTTCCGATAAGCGCATCTGTGGCGACTGTCCTCCACCTTAAGCAATGCCACAGCTGCTGCTGGCTATGTCACTGTCCTGTACCCGTTCCATCCCTGTCCACAGTACAGCTATTAATAGACACTTCTTCAATTCACCCCACCCTTCACACACACACACACACACACGGGAGACTGAGACGGAGAGTAGTGATAAAGAAAGAGTATGTGAAAGAAACGGGGATGTCCCTGAGTGAGTTGGAATAATGTGAGAATGTGTAAATTCATGAGCATTTCTAGCTAGAGGTGGCTGCCCGGCTGCATGTGTGCATGCCGAACCACAAGTGTGAGAGTATAAGTGTGAGCAAGGGTGTTATGAGGCAGTGGAATATGTCGTTCTCTCCAAGTGGATCAGAGAAGAAGCCTTACTCTCTTTATCTCTCTTTTTCTCTTTCTCTCCCCCGCCCCCCTTCTCTCTCCCATGGCCCGTGCCCAGGACAGAGACTCTATGGTATTCTGATGGTAGAACATTTGATCATCAGCCAAAAGGTCAGATTTAACAGCAGGATGGAGAGCTCATTTCCTGTGGGCCCCCTATGCAAGGATCTGAACAAGTCCCGCCCCCCACCACAGTTTCTCCATCCACCCGACAACCCTGACACTCTTCCCTCCTCTCTCCCTCATTCTAGTGCTCTGACCCAACCTTCCCTTTCGTTCCCTCTCCCTCCTACTCTCTCCTCCCACAAGACTGAATTTCTCCTTTATTTGGTGCTGGCTTGATTTCCTGTCTCTGTCCCTTCAAAAACTGTTATCTCAACCAAATATAAACAACTACAAATCTAGTCCAGTGGGTTAGAAAGGAACACTGCCATGTTACCAAACAGAAATTAGGCCTGTTTAGCTGTTAAATTCCTTTCTCTCTCTCTCTCTGTCTTCCAGAAGTGAGGTCAGTGGTGAACAAAGTGATACATGTTATTTTCTGATGGGGGAAAAACAGCAAACTGAGGAGTCTAATCCACCAGGAACCAGTTCCCAAGTAGACTGGAGGAATCTGGGGATGTCCAATTAAATTCCTGAGCGGAAGAATTTTCAGCATGGTTAAGCATAGCCCAGTTGCTGCTGGATTGATCCAGACAGCAGAAATAATGAAAAGGACTAATCGAGAACCGAGAATGTCAGTCCAGACAGATACTGAGCTAGTGGTGAGATGAAGAATTGAAAAAGGGAAGAAAATAGACAGCTGTTTGCTGGTGGACCCTGATGACAATCGCCGTCTGGCTCCTCCACCCCAGACTATATAAACAAAGCCATCTGCAGTGCAAACTGGTCTCCTGATACCGCTAAAGCCTGAAGAGTCCACACAAACACACACACACATACACACACAACTGTCTAATGAAGACCTAGAGTGCCCATTTAGTTTTCCTTGGACCAAAGGACTACAATGAAATACTATGGCATGAAAAAATAGTTTGAGCTGAACATTGCCTGTGATTGGGCACCAAAAGCAAAAAACACCAACACTCTAACAGTAGAGAATATTGGGCCGTCTAATACCTACTCTGCAAGGCCTATGCCCTGAACCCTGAGAAAATTTGTGGGTTCTGACCCTAGTGTCTGAGGTACATTAGTATTTAGCCATAGTCTCAAGTGACCTGATGTGAAGAAGACTTGCAGTGCTCTGCAGCTAGAAAGCAGAGTAAGTGGTGACAATGTTTGACAACATATATGTTCTCTCATGATAAGATCATTGATAAGTTTGTGACGTATTGTAGCATAATGTACCACTCCCACTTGTGCAGACTGGAACTATTAATGTATGCTCCTACAGTAGCATATTATGTTGCTTCATTTTGGTCCGTATTTAATGGTTGACCTAGAGTATCCTCTGGAGGGATGAGGCTTGGCACATTGGGAGAACGATGAGCAAACTTCTCACACAGGCTCTGGATCTGACACCTCAGCCAGGGGAGGGAACGCTGCATGAGGCAATCCTCCTCACCCTCACACAGTCTTAAAACTCTGTCGATCAGAATTCGATAGGCTACTGCATTTAGACTTACAACCAGAGTATAAAACTGAGCTTACATTTTGCGCTTAGCATACTGTACAGTAGCCCACTAAAATACTTCAGGTATAAGGGCAACTGAAATCTACCCTTTTAAAACTTGTGACAGAAGGGGTTTATACTAATCAAGTTCAGTCAAATGTATAGTGGACCTTTGACTGAATGAGTGGAATTGTTCGAGAAAGGGAAAAGTGCTCTAGATATTAAGTTAATGTCATTACCATCATCTTAGCAACATGTGAGGAGAACCAAATGTGGACTTAAAGCAAGTATGCAAAGCTTCGAGCGTTGACTTTTCAGCTTTGATCCCAGCTGAGACTGGTGGAGATGGAGTTGATTTCAGGTAATGTGGATGGCAGGCAAGCAGCAGGCTAATTGGTGTGACTATAGCAGGCAGTCACCATCAGTGACGAGCTGTGGAGTGCTCAGTGCTGTAGTGCCTCAATATTCCAGAAGAGGGCAGCAGACTCATTCTGACACCCATGTGGCCTTTGGCCTTTCACTTTATCTACCACACCTCCAAGTAATAACTTGGATCTAGGGATTCAATTCATTAACGTATAGTCTTGACCTAATGGGAGTTTGTTCCTAAGTCCCTAACTAGAGGAAGCAGATAAGAAGGAGGTATTAGTCCTTTTAGCTCCCGTTTAAAAGTCAAATTGATTTTAACATACTCCTCTTAATGTACAAAGCCATTAATGGCCTTGCTATATATTCATGAAAACTTGTTCCTTGCCCCCTTCCAGACCCTTAAGATTGCAGAGTGCTGGTCTCCTTGTAATTCCAAGAATTTTAAAACCTACAATAGAGGAAAGAGCTTTTTGCGACTGTGCTGGCCTGTGGAATAAACCACCCCATTTGACAAGCAGACACTTTTAATGCTGCGTTCCAGAAAGTTGGGAGGTCAGGGTTTTCCTACCTCCAGTCAGGATAAGTGCACTGGAACGCCACTTCAAATAGGAGATTAAAGTCGTGAAGTGGGGGCAAATTGATCTACCCCGGCTTCACTGAGCTGCTCAATACTGAAGTCACACAATAATGGCGGCGCCCTTGGAGATGAACAGCGTGGATTGTAAATTATATTTTTCTAGGCTAAAATTAAATTACCGTCACCGTCATGTAACATGTTTTTTTACCAATGTGTTGCAATTATCTATCTACATTTAGATATTTGATAACGGGTTACAAACGAGTTTGACAAATAGTGTAAAGTTATTGATAGGTTTTTTATGTGCCCCTGATGTTTGATTAAATGTTAATAAAATTCGCTGACTAAATTGCTGTCTATGCCAGCAGCCAGAAATGTCATCCATCATTTTCTCTCCTCTGTTTCATGCGCATATGCAAGAACAAAGGATTGGTGCCTTTCAAATAAGTTTTTAAAAATATTAGAAATATTAGGCGATCGTAGTCGGCCATGTTTATTGTTTATATTCGCTTGGAAATCCAACATCCAAGCTTTCTCGAATGCAGCATAATACCATCAAGACCAGACCAGACTCCTTTTTTCTGCCCCCCCCCCTTAATTATGGATGGTGAACTACTAGGCACGGCCCTATTTTTCCTATTTTTCCAAAAATTGCCATACCCAAATTAAAAGCTTGACAGTTCCTACACGGTTTTAGACTCAGGGGTGTGCCTCATACTATTGGAAAGGTGACATCCTAAAGTTTTTTCTAGAAGAATATGTATGTTTCTGTGACATTATGGACAGAGTTACAGAGGTTGGAACAAAGTTTTTTTTCCGCTCATTTCAAATGTCTATGAACTAACTAAGATATGAAGGTACCATCCTTATGATACCCCCAAATCAATAAATCTAGGCCCTAATTCCATCTCTCAGCTTGTTACACAAAAAAATTGAAGTCAAAAGACCAAAAATATGACTTTTCATAATAATGTTTGTAAAGATATGTCTATGTGTTTTGCTTGGAACCCCTATGTAAACTCCCATAGGGACTTTTTGTAAACAAGAGGGCCTACTGACATTCAAAAGTTTATAACTTGAAACCTTTACCTAGAAACATAAAATTGGTTTCATGTCTGTTTGCTTGATTTGAAGTTACTCGTTCTGGCATTGAATGACACAAGCATAACCATAAAAACGGTGTGCCTTAAGGGGTGCCACCACAAAACCTGTCATGGCGCACAACTAACGTTCTTTTTTGCTCCCTCTCCTTTACCTCGTACAGAAGGAAAGGGAGTTTTTCCTCGCTGTATAAATGAAATTGATTTCAATTTAAAAGTCAAGTGAATAGGAATATATGATGCTGTCTTTCTAGAACAGTGCTACTACTAGTAGTAGTAGTAGTAGTAGTACACCTTGCAGCCTATTGCAGTAGTAGTAGTACACCTTGCAGCCTATTTGCAGAAAAAAAGAAAAGAGAAAGACATTGAACTGGTTGTTGTACACAAGGTTGATTGTCATTTAGATGTCAGGACTGACCAGAAACTGTCTTGAAGTAATGCAGGAAATAATCTAAGTCCTCATGCTCATTCTAATGTAGCTGGGTCTACAGGCTTTTTGGATTTGGAGAAATGTAGGTGGGATGGGGTGGGGGTGGTGGTAGTGGAAATGAGAGGCTCCTTCACAAGCAGTTATCCTTTTTATCATGGGCTTTGGAACTGGCAGGGCCAACAAGACAATATAACCGAATAACTCTGGTCTCTGGTAGGGGAAAGCAAACAGCGTGACTTCCATTAAATATGGATGGGTGAATCTAATTTTTGAATAGACACAAGGGAAGGACCCACAGACACATACTGTGAGAGGGAGTCAGGGAGAGATATAAAGTGCTGAAGAAAGGCTGATATAGAGTGGGAGGAACAAGAGAGGAACAATGGAATCTGGTGATACAATCTGGGCATGGGGTCACCTTCATTTCCCCAGAAGTCAAACATTATCACAGTCACTCAAGCTGGAAGGGTGGGTGTGTGTGTGTGTGTTGGGGGGGGGGGGGGGGGGGTACAGAACAGAACAGAACATTTATGTGGGAACAGAACAGATCATGTTGAATCAGCTGGTTGGGGTCTACTGTTTGGGATTCAACACACACAGACAAACAAACACACACACAGAGTTCACCTCAGTCACAATAGAGAATTATAACAATAATGCTGAAAATAGAAACATTCTTTCTGTCTCTCTCTTTTACTCTCTCCCTCTCAAGCCAAAATATTGAAATGCTAACCCATACTCAGACACTGATACTGTCTGCTATGCCATTTGTCATCGTCTCTCAATATTTGAAATGAGAGAAAAACATAGACACACACACACACACACACACACACAAACACACAAAACATGCAAAACAGAACAGACTTCAACAAGAAAACACCTACTTAACATGAACACAGACATATTTGCCAGCACACACAAGGCAACCAAAAAAACATTTTCACAGTTTTCACAGAAAGGATGCACAAGACACCAAGCCCTTGTTTCTTTTTCCTGTGTGGGCCAAAAAACCTCCATCCTACTGAGCCTGCAGTGGTCCCTGCTCTTCAGAGGTGGACAAAACCCCCTTGCAGGGCAGCAGGACACATGGGTCAAAGAGCTATGGTAAAGGGGGGCTGCTAGTGGGGTTTGGAGTGGGGTCGGGGTGAGCTACCTCTTCATCGTCGCTGGGAAGCCGCTGGTATTGTGCTGTATCGCCCATGTTCCAGGTCATCTGTGCACAGCCACTTGAGAGGAAAAACGATAGAGGGCTACACAGCAAAGAGCCCAGAGCCTACTTGTGCCTTTTCTCTACTTTCACCATCGTCTTCATCACCAGTGTAGATATCCTTGTCATGGCAGTGGTTATGCTAGTTCAGGTGTTTAATTCTCAGTCCCTTAAGAGATGGGATTGGTCCTAGCCGTCAGTGGCAAGCACTCTCAGGGGAGCATAACAGTGTGCCATCTGGATCAGTGCTGATGCACGCTGTCCTTGGAGCACAGTGCAGTGTGCACTCTCACTCTCTTTCTCTCTCTATCTTTCTATTCCCACAGTCTATTTCACCTTTTCTCAGCCCCAGCGGGCTGCCTCACAAACAAGCCCTTGTCATTGGTTTAGCATCTTTAAGCCTTCTGTTTTCCTCCCTCTTTTCTGTGTCTTTCGCCGTCCTTCTCTCCCTCTCCGTCACATCACTGCATCTCTGAAGCAGATGCTAGGCAGTGGTACACTGACAAACGTTGTTTTCTTTTTCTTTCCAGGAAGCAGCCTTGTCCTGGATCCTGAATGCTCGCTACCTGCCACAGGGGTAATCCTTTATCCTTTTCTTTGCTGTCCACCTGTTTTTAGAGGGTTGGTGGACGTAGGTGCGGGTGTGGGGGAAGGCAATATTTGTCTTTCTCTAGGCACTCTCTTCTCTCTTCTCCTACCTAAACCGGCTTCTTTTTTTATTTTAGCCCAAGCTGCTCAAACAGAGCTTTGCTGAATGGTCATCCCCGATGACACAGAGCCAACCTCCTCGCTGCATTTCTTGCAACAAGCAGCAGTTGAAAGGCAACCTACCAATCAGAAGGCAGCAGGGAGTGGGTCAGGGGAGGGGAGGGAAGATAAGGGGAGTGGAGAATGTTAATGAGAAAGGTTTAATCCAGGGGAGAGAAAAACATGGTGGTGAAAGTAGCAAAGAGGGGGGGGCATCTGGGGGCTCACCGAAAGAAGGACATCTGGATGGGAGAGGGGCGGGGGTTAGTCGCAGCTATGACTATGTGAGTGGCTGGTGAAGTGGGCGGGCGGTTGATTGGTCTGTTTACCTTCTAACTGCTGATCTACTCTCTCTCTCTCTTCGTCTCTCAGGCCAATCCACCAACCACTTCTCCTCTTTATTCTATTCATTCGGCCTTCCAATCACAAACCTCACCAAAATCCCTCCAATCTGTTTAGCTATCTATCTCCATCTATCAGTCATCAGATCAGATCTATCAGACCCCCCATAAAATTTCTCTCCCTCTCTTTCTCTCAGCAGGCCTCTGTCTGTTGGGTGGGATTCAGCTCTGACCAAATCCCTCTAATATCTGAGCTCCACTCGAAATGGTTTGGAGTTTATCTGGCCTTTGTGTTTCTGCCAGTGTGCTCTTGGTAGGTCCCTAGAGAATGAATCTAGTATCAGCGGTGGGTGGCTGAAGGCTTCTGCTCAGGATGCTGGTTACCTGTGAGCACAAGTGTGTCCCGTCCCTCTCTGCTCGTGTACCTCCTACCTCTTCCCAGTCTTTTCTCCTTATACCCTTCTTACCCACGTCCCTCTCTTCTCATACCCCTCCCCCCTCTTCCCTCTCATATGCCTCAAACCTTTTCCCTCTCTTCTCTCATCATGCCCCTCCAACAAATTCTCTCTATCCTTTCCTTAGGTCCCCTTTCTCCACTTGTCACCTCTTGTCCCTCCATCTTCCCTCTATTATCTTCTCATGTTCCCTCCAACATCCTCCCTCTCTCCCACCAGACCATCTTCCCTCGGCTAGTGGAGGGATCGTAAGACTGTGAGGACAGTAACCCTCTGTCTTTCTCTCTCTTTAAATTCACCATCTCCTCCCTGTATGAAAAGCAGCCCATGTCATTAATGCCTTCACTGCACCATCTCTAAACAGCCACGTCCCCATTTCATTTGTTTTACTTTCCTTTCTTTTATCAGAACACACACGCATACACACACACACACACACCAGATGGCTACAGAATCAGCAACGGCCGCATCATTAAACCCAACTTCCCCCAAGTGTCCTTACAGTCTTAGCACATCCCCCCTGCCGCTACACATGTTCTCCTACAGCTGCACACGTTCCCCATCATGCTTTTCTTTTTTTAAACAAGGGGCTTGTGGGTGACCAGTGAACCAGTCAGTGCAAGCTCATAAACAGGCTAGCTGTCGTCTCCAAGTCAGCAGGTATGGGAAATGTACTAAGGTACTAAACTAAGGTATAGTTCGTTTTTTAATACTTTGAGCCCCTTTCACAGGTTTTCTAAAATGCAATAAAGTGGTTGACACCAAAATTATGACGATTGCTCCTGTCTCGGCTATTTGGGAAATGTAGAATTGCCTCTGCCTGCTTCAAAATGGCTATCCATGGGCACAGTCTGTCTATAAAACAACCCGAAACATTTGTTTTAAAAATAGGAGCAACTCACCGAGTGGTTATTGGAGTTGGCTGATGTTCCAACCCAAGTATCTTAGCGAAATACAGTTTCTGTCATGTTTTTTTTTGCCATGTTGTAAGTCCCATAGGAAATTAGACTCTTTGCTCTTTAATATCACGCCGCTAGTGGAAACGTAAGAGGAGCTGTTTCCCTGGAATTGCAGTCTTTTTTCTTGCCACAGCAGTAGTCCTACCTGAACAGCGTGATGTGCTCTCTTACTCCGGAGTATAGATATTGCTTAAGTTTTCAAGACTGAAAATGGAATATGAACAGTAGAGGAGAACATGCTCATTTTTTAGTTTGACGGGCGAGGATGTCGCTTTGAACCAGAATACACGGAAGAGGAGCTACACCACATGAAGATTGAAGCTAGGGCTTTGGAGGCGCTACAACTAAAGTGGAAGTTTATGTGTGGTTGTGATGTATCTGAAAAAATTGTTCGGGAATTTACAAAGTGCCAAATAAAACATGACAGAAGCTTTATTTCACTACAATACATGTTTGAAACATAATCGAGCGCCACTAATCACACGTTGCGTAGCAGTTTTTTAAAACTAGTGTTTTAAGGATAGAAAAGCTAGCCATTTTAACCTCTTAAAGAGCCCATAGTACACATTTTTTGACCATCATAAAATGTTCTTTGAGCCTCAATAATTGTGTATGCAAATGTGTGCGTCTGAAAAAGACCCAGGAGCATTTCTAGGCTGTCTATTCCATGCTCAGAAATGTATACTCATTAAAAATGTTCGTATTTCCCACCCTTTGGCCAGTTTCCCGCCCCGCTGAAGCAGATTGGCTCCCCAGTTTCACTGATACTCTTAACATTACCGCTAGAAAACAAATTCAATTACGTGTGACCCCAACTGTAGGCTATTCAGACTGTATGCAGATTATAGTTTTATCGCTCCCCTTTTAACATTACTGTTTTATTTTATCGCGCTACGTTTGCGCCTACGCTACAAGCAAGCAGCAGGTCAATATGCTGCAACGGTAGCCCCAGATTGAGCCTAACGTCAAATTAGAGCTGCTCAATTTGTAGCATAATGACATTTGTTTTTAACAACTTCACGCAGACTAAAGAAGTGAACAGCCTCTTGCAAGAACTCTGGCCCAAAGATAAATGATGCTGGCTCAACAACTTCGAATTTCATCAAGGAATCTCAGGACGCACAAGGATAGGTCAGTGAATCTTGTTTAGGTGTAGGGGAAATTTAGCTTGAAGGTAGCGTTACTGCTACTGCTAGAAAACAAATCCAAGTCTGACCCCAACTGTAGGCTATATAGACTGTATGCAGATTACAGTTTTACCGCTCCCCTTGTAACATTGCCGTTTTATTTTATATCGCGCTATGTTTGCGCCTACGCTACAAGCAAGCAGCAGGTCTGTTTCTCAGCAGTAAATTGGTTAACTATCTGAGCTAAATAAACACGCAATAGGATGTCAGCCTTTATGACAATGTTATGCAGAACCATTTACGATTTACTGTAATATTATGTAGGCATAGGCTACGTTTTAGTTTTAGCACTAATGTCTGAGGTTATGATATCCGATGATAAACGGCGATATGCATCTTTACCGGTAAATTAACGTAGGCTATTACATTTGTATAGTAAACATTCCAAGTTCACCTAAAATCCCGGTGTTAAAACTTGGTAAGGGAAATGCAACACTGGGGCTATATAAGCTTGATATATGTAGCTTGATTGTTATCCTCTTTTTGTAAGTCGCTTTGGATAAAAGCGTCTGCTAGATGCATAAATGTAAATGTAAATAAGCACAGACTAGGGTGAAGCCTGGGAGAAATGCAACATTAGTATCTGTTGTTATGCTTGCTAGCCTACCAACACTTTAGTGACCGAGTGTGCAGCACCTTTTTTTTGCTTCGCAATAACCTGGATATCCAAGTAGCATCAAGTAGAAATACCAGACTATAATTCTATGGTCATGGCGACCATAAAACACTGAATTCTAGCGTGGTTACCTACCGGCAGAATCGGTTGTGGTTGGAGAATAGTTGAAATAGATTCTGGTTTCAGGCGTAGTGTTCGTGAAAAGCCGGATTGATATAGTCCGAGGTTGGCGAAACAATCTGGGGTGAAATGACCAGAGCAAACGACCAATCTTGTGGTTGTAGATAAAAATCAACTACTCCCGTTGAATGCGAGGTTCTTGAGGAAGGTATTCCGGACAACCCCAGCCCAGTACATCCTGGAACGTTACACGTGCTGACATTTTTTTCGTATGTTCTCCAGTTAAACAGAAATTCAACATGCACTTATTTCAAACAGAAATTCAACATGCACTTATTTTTCTTAAAGCCGTTAGCCGTTCTCAATGTTAGCTAGCTATTACATAGACTACAGTGCGTTTACAGACTACCGCCGAAGCAACAGGGGGCTGGACAAGAGACTGTTCTAAACAATTTTGATTGGACCAAAGATTCTAGATTCTCATGTCTTTTTAAGTTTGCATTGAAGATGAATGTTCATAATTTTGGCACACAAGGTCTACCATTACCCTTAAAAAGAATTAACACTAAAGAACCGCTTGAGGTTCTGTTAAATAAAACCCCTACATCTTTACCCAGATAGCAAGCTGACGTTGGGCCAACGTCGAATTTGGTTGGCTACGTTGGGCCCAACCTACACGACATGGAGCCAACGTTGGCGAGGTTGGCTGCATTTCTTCGACCCAAACAACACAATAACAACGTCGGGCCAACCTTGGTTTGGTTGGTTGATTTGACTCAGACATGTGCGGGTATCAGCATAAAATGCTTGCAATGTGTAGGGCTAGAGAAACCGAGCAGCACACATAGCTCATATAATTTTAGTCTACTTGACATTTTGCAGACACTACTTAATGTTTTCAGTTAATGCACTAATTTGTAAATGTAAACACGGAGGTTATCCTACTACTGAAACCTATTTGCCTATCAAAGTTCCTAAACCTTATCAAACGCGTGTTAATTTTCTGACATTTAAATCAAGTAGGACACTAACATGTAGACTATTAAGGTAACCAGACCAAAGTCTGAAATCGGGACAATTTGTGCATGACCGTAATGCTTGTGCATGCAGACCCGTTTTTTTTTACATTATAAATTTGCAGTCAGACATATACGCCTATTAGCCTAATATGTCTGATGCGAAACCAATTGGAATTTTAAGTTTAACCGCAATAATGGCCAAACGTTATATGTTTTTTTTTTTTTACAACTGCTAATAGATAAGACATTCTCCATGATTGCAGTCAGTCACAGACGTCCGCGGTGGGCCTAGAGGAGGGCCATGTCATGGCATGCTATTGAACATTACATTCAGGACTTAAAGAAAAAATAAGTTTTGTACAACATTTCAAATTTAACTCAAATATTTAGACTAAACAACAGTGCTGTGAATAGCGCAGTGATTTGATCAATGGTTCTCCCAGGTCTGAAATCATATTTGCTGCTGGTTGGAATGACAAGAGTGCCGCAGGGACATTGTAGGTTTTTTTTAACTAACAAAAAGCAATTACCATTGCATCATGTGGGACCGCACTGTGTAGCCTAGTAGCTCTACCATTCCTGCATCATTTTGTGCTCTTGTTGAGGCAAGCACAACAGATTTAACATTTTCGTTTTGAGATGTAACGTGGACAAATACAGCAAAAAGCTGAATGAAAAAATATAACTCTTCTGGATCAGACAGATGCTCAGATGCTGGATCATTTTGTAGAAGCTCAAATTTATGCTCATTACACTGGACTTCTTGCATGTAACTAGCCTACGTCCCTGTAAACAGAATCCCCTCTGCTTGTGGCATCAGCAGCTATCAAAGGAAATTGCTATTGCAACATTGTACAACAAGATAGGCTACACTGTAAGCCTTACAATGTAGCGTATCTTGTTGTACAATGTTGCAATGCAATGTAAGGGGCGGACTACGCTTCACACCATACAGTCTATGCTACACACGCTCAATGTCGAATTGCTGAAAGCTAGGCTGTAACGTCTCGTTGGCTACTGTATGTCATGGCAGTAACTGGGACAGGTTGATAATGTTTGGTGTAAACCGGGTCATTTTACCATCCCGACGTACCTTTGTCGGCACTTGGAACAGGCAACTTAAAAATCGGGACTATTTGGTCTCATACATTTTATTGCTTTCTGCGGATTCATACAGCACAGTGTTAACGATGATACAAGTTATGTCTTAAACGTCAGAGATGAATATCTTGTTGGACTCAGACCATCTCTGGAATGCATGGATCAAGAAGAGGGAGCTTTTATATACAATCTATGGAGCGAGCCCTTTGCAGGTAAGTTACCTTAGCAACAATGCTAATAGAACTGTTTGTCGTTAGCCGTTATACTAGCCAGCCAGCTATCGCCAGCCAGAGGTAACCACCTTTTATTTTATTTTATATATATTATATATATTTAATCATATAATAATAATAATACTTTTTTTTAATTATAATCATATATTCAAAATAAGCGTGCTCATAAGAGACATAGCGGGATGTAGAGATGTAGCATTAGCCAACATGCTAGTTGGTTGCTAATAGGTAACATACGCATACTATGTTATCTATTAGATAACAAATATAGATAAGCTAACAAAAGGGTTTAACATTGCCAGTTCAAGTAAAGTCCTTCTAGGCCTTCCTTCTTCTCCTTTTAAACCGTCTCTGGTTGAACCGCATCCTGTAGCCGAACATGTATTCCCAAAGGACGTTAAAACGTCAGGCAAAGAGGAGGGGGTCTCTGAAATCCTCCGGTATTCCTCCGACTCAGACAATGATGACACCAGTACTGTTTATATCGATGCTGCTGCGAAATATATAGCGGTGTCTGATAACGCCCCCTATAGTGAAGACGATTCTGAATGGCCAATGGCGTCTTCACCTGTCCAACCTGACAACTGCAGCCTATCCCTAACCCAGGTTGTCCAGGCCAATGAAACGTCAGAATCAGATTCTGACAGTGAATCAGATTATGTCTGTGAATCAAACCTACTGGAAGATCTAAGGGTGTGGGCCATTGACAGTCAAGTGCCACTGTGTCATTTAAATGGGCTGTTGGGTATCCTGCGGACATATCACCCATCACTTCCAAAGGATGCCCGCACACTAGTTGGCACTCCATGTAGGTATGACATTGAACAGGTTGCTGGTGGCACCATGCACTATTTTGGAATAGAGACTGGTATTAGACAGATGTCAGAGACATGCCCCCTCCCAGAAACAGTTCACATTCAAATTAACATTGACGGGTTACCATTATTTAACAGTAACAATCAGCAGTTTTGGCCAATTTTAGGTATTTTAGAAGAGGATCAAAGGCGGCAACCATTTGTCATTGCTTTATATCTGGGAACACACAAACCAAATGATTGCAATCTTTTTTTGGAAAAATTTGTGAATGAATTTGAAAAACTAAAATCAGAGGGTTTAGAAGTATTTGGCAAACACATAAATATTGACATTTCCAATTTCGTTTGTGATGCAACTGCAAGGGCTTTTGTCAAAAATATAAAATCTCACAATGCCTATCATGGCTGTGAGAAATGCACACAAGAGGGGACATGGGTGGTAAACCGTATGACCTTCCCTGAATTAGGCGCACCTTTACGGTCTGATTTGGCTTTTGCAAATCAAGAGGATGAACACCACCACAAAGGGCCTAATGTCCTAACCAGGATTGGGATTGGAATGGTGTCTCAGTTTCCCCTAGATTTCATGCATCTTGTGTGTCTTGGAGTCATGCGCAAGTTGATTGGGTTGTGGATAAAGGGGCCACTTCCAACCTGTTTAGGTATGCAGCGCTTACATTTAATTTCTGCTGCTCTTTTGTCATTTGCAGTTACACTACCAAGGGAGTTTGCATGTAAGGGTAGAGCACTTTCGGAAGTAGATTAGTGGAAAGCCACCGAGTTCAGAACTTTTTTGTTGTACACTGGTCCAGTTGCCCTAAAAGACCATCTTTCAGAGGCGATGTATTTTAACTTTATGCTTTTGCATGTGGCCATTAGAATTTTGTGTAGCCCCTCTCTCTGTCTGCGGTATTTGTACTATGCAAAGAATTTGCTTGAAACGTTTGTGGGTAATTTTCAGTCTGTGTATGGCAATTACACCGTTTATAATGTCCATGGGCTAACTCATTTAGCTGATGATGCCAGGCGATATGGTGTTTTGCACAATTTTTCTTGTTTTCCTTTTGAAAACTTTCTCCACAAATTAAAACGAATGATCAGGACCCCAACTCGGCCACTGCAACAGGTTATCAGGAGACTAACAGAAAACACAAAAATCACACAGGAGAAGAAAACATGCAAAGATGGTTTTTACCAGGAGCATAACGATGAGCCACATCCAAATGATTTGCTTTCACAGTCCATACAATATAGGCAATTCATCAAGAATGGGACGTTAATTAGCGGAACTGAGGGCAACAACTATGTCTTGTTCAATGAGGACATTTTTTTGGTGAAAAATATTTTAAAAGGAAAAGACATGTCACATCTAGTCTGTTCGAAATTTGTTGAGAAGTCTTCCTTTTTTACATACCCAATCGATTCCTTAAACCTACAGATAGCCTTTGTTAAACAGCTTGAGCAGTCACTGACCATCATACCTACACAAGCTGTTTCAAAGGTTACTCTTTTGCAGTACATGAATGGGTTTGTGGCCTATCCCCTACTACATACAGACTGA
>JAGFZM010001660.1:437831-455028 GCA_017657215.1 Limnothrissa miodon | reverse complement strand
GCACACACACACATACACAAATACATACACACACATACATACACACAAGCATACAGACATAGACGCCCACACACACACACAATTTCTGTTGCCTCACTAACGAGCCCAATCTACTTGTGTGCTTATTGAAACACTGTTATGTTTCGTGAGTGAGCCTTTCTCTCCCATCAGTAAGCATGCCTATCGTGCATTTGAAGAGAAGTAATGGCTCATACTTTTTGCTCCATGTTCAATTATGTCTCAGTTTAATTGCCCAACTGTGTGAGTGCCTGAAATTAAAACCAGGGAATACATAACTACACTTGGACCCTTTCTCTGATGAGTTGGCACTCATACCCCCCTGTCATCCCATCTCTATCTCGCTCTCATACACACACACACACACTCACACGGTCAATTACCCATGCAAAACACTCTCAAAACTAACTCAAACTCACTGTCACACAAAAACTCTCTCTCACACACAAACACACGTGCACATGCAGTCATTTACATAACATGTACACACAAACTTTATCTCATTCTTTCTCTCTCACACATACACACACACAGGTGAAATGTTTTCGCGGAAGCAGGAGGTTGCCTAGTAGTCCTGTTATCTTTCCTTCCTTTTCTCCACACTCCTCCTCATCCTCACCATGATGGCATGCAGCTGTAGTCCTTGACTGCTATCTCCATCAGCTCTGACAGCATCCCCAAAATGGCTCCTTTTACACCATTTTTTTTTGTCTGTTCTGATTTTGATTGGAACTGATGTCAGTGAGCATCTGTTGGCACCGTTTAGGAGCAGTTCTCGGAGCGGTTCTCCATGAACAGAACTTTTTTTTAAATTTTTATTGCTCAGCACTCAAATATCAGCTTCGGAATGGAATCTGTCATCTGCACATTTGTTCTCCCAAATGGCTGTCTGTTCCTCCTGTCATTCATCCGCACCTCCATCTCGTTTCTCTGTGGTTATTATTTTTCACGTCTGGCCAGGCCAATGAAATCAAACAGGCCTCGGGAAGAGTTTGTTGTGCTGTGCCGGGAATGAGTTTGGCCTGGCTCGGGCTCCGGAGCTGAAGCCTGTCAAAGAGATGGGAAGGCACACAGGTGTGTGTGTGTGTGTGTGTGTGTTTTCTGGTTGGTTGAGGTGACCGCTGTTGGAGTCAGCTGCTGTGCAGGTATTAATCAATATGCTAAAGCCGGGACAGAACAAGTCTGGACAGCCTCTGAAACAGAGAGAGAGAGCTGTGTGTGTGTGTGTGTGTGAGAGAGAGAGAGAGAGAGAGACAGAGAGAGAGAGATGTCAATGGACAATATACCTAATGCCTATACACATAACCATAGAGTATTCTTATCCTACTTTTACTTTAAAGTTTTTTTGTATTGTTTTTTTTAGTATGCTAATTCATTCTCTTACTCTTTTCCCCTCTAGAGTGAGAGAGAGAGTGAGGGAGAAGGAGGCAGGAGGTTTTGTTTTTTGCAAGTTGAGGGAATCAATGTATATTGTGTACAGAGTGTGCAGATAAGATAAGATGAGATTCAAATGTCCTTGATGACTAATCCTCCCAGCCCTGCTTGTTTAGTTCTGAAAGTAGAGAGTGAGGATCCTTTGGAGAAGGTTGGACTTTTCCAACAGTCACCCACCCAGCCTGTCTTGTTAGCCCTGTCTTTGGCAGAGGGTGTCTTTCTTATTGACTGTTGTTTGCTTTGGGGTGTTTCTCACTGTTTGAGAATATTGACTTTTCATATGGCCCAATAGATTCACATACTGTGTGTGTGTGTGGATGGTGCATAATAAGCGTAAATCCTCCCTCTCTCTTTCTCTTTTGCTGTCTCTCTTTAAATTGATGATTTCTACCATCACCCACCATGACGATGAAACACTAACTTTCATGTCCCGACTCATTCCCATTCCAGCACACACACACACACACACACACACACTTTACCGCATGGTAAATTTGCAGAGCAATTACTGTGTGAAATAATGACGTGTAAATCCACAATTCTTTTATACCCTTACCCTCAGTAGCTTTTTCCTTTTTTTACTTAAACACAGATGTGTGCCGGTGTTTGCTGTGTTTAATTTGAGTGTTCATATTTCTGGTCTGGAAGCACACAAGGGCCATTTCTTGCCATTTGCCTGGGAACGGAGAATCAAGGAGGGAATTTCAGGCCAATCATGACAGGTTTCAGTCCTCCCACATTAAAGCAGAGTTTGATGCCAATTACAGTTACTGGGAATGTGTGTGTGTGTGTGTGTGTGTGTGTGTGTACTTGTTAAACCATTATTGTGAGGACCAGATATTGACATTTCACCTTTGCTGTAAGGACATGTAGGTCTGTCCTCACAAACAATAACGCTTACATGGCATATACCGATGATCCTCCAGTATCATAATTATACATCTTGCAAAGATGTATCACTGTGACAGCATACATCTAAACACAGCACAGGTTTGAACATATTTGCCTTTACTGTTGAAATCTCCCATGTACAACCCAGACATCTTTAAGGTGTCTTATTAAGCTGCACCTAACTGTCTGTGTGCAGGATATTGATACATTGTATGTGTTGTCATAGATTGTCATCTGTGGCCAGAAGTTCTAGACCTAGATTTAAAAAAATATATATTAAATATCAAAACATACTGTACCATGTTTTACTGTATGTAGTTGTCATGATCACAGTCGGGAGCATCCGATTATCGGCCTGGCCGATATTTTTGGTTGATATTCCGCATTTTTATGGTTATCGGTATCAGCCCTTTTTGCTGCCGTTCTGTCCCTAATGCGGCTGTGACTGCCTGTACTCACCACTCTGAGCTCTACAGCAGTGTCCCACCACACCAGAGTCATAGAATTACGACACGCTTTGATGTCGCCACAACAGTGGTCACGTGGTTCGTGTAGCTGAAAACAAGCCGCAAACTGTCATTGATTTCTAAAGGAGCAAGCGTGCTTAACATCAAACTGAACCACACACATGCATATTTTCACCGATTTTACACAACTGTATTCTATACTGCTCTGTACCACACCATCTAATTTGAATCAGCCAATTAACACAGAAGGCTAAACGGCGTGAAAGTCTGTTTTGACGTGGGAAGATGGGACAACAGTGAGCTCCCTTGAAAGATGACGTCAAGCAGTCTATGTCGCTGGCACTTCAAGAAGTCACAAACCTCTACACGAAAGTTGCAAAACACAAAAACACGAAAGTCATTATAAATGCATTGATGATCAACTACTCAGGAAAATTACCCATTGCACCCGTGTAGCCAGGCAAACCTTTAAGTGATATAACGTTAAGGCCGCAACGGAAATAGTGTCGTAACGGTACCAGTGAAATTAATGCGGTGCATAAAGCAAACAGTCTCACCCTTTGCTAAACGTAAAAGACTAATTGTAAAATCCCCATCTGGGGATGTTACACTTGTGAATGTGTAAGTTCAATATGAAGAGTATGATAGCAGCAATAGAGAGAGAAAATCAAAGAAGGTCAAAATAAACTGTAACATTAGTGTTAGGCTAATGATTCGTTTAGCCCAAGCCAACGCAAAATGCTATTTGTTGAGAATTCAAAACACACTTCAACCTTTTTCAGCTTAAGGACCCCTTGGCTGTGAGAGAGACTGAGCACGGACCCCCACACCTGGCCCACCTTAAATCCTGCCATCATTTAGACCGTCATTCATGAGTGCCTACATGCACGCATGCACACACACACACGAACGCACACATTCTAAACAGGCGTTATTATTAACAGGGGGTTAACTACTGCTTCATACAACTCGTTTCTAATATTTCTTTACATAGTGTTGCATAAATAAGCCCTATAATAGAATGAATGTCACAAGGGTTAACTAAGCTGGATATATTCAGCTAAATTCAGGCAAAGCTTCATTAGCTCAAACTGATACAGACAGAAAGCCTCTTCCTCTTGTGTAAATATAACTTTGTCTTACAGAAGGAAACACAAACAAATGAGATTACCATTATCGTTTTATTGTGATGGTATGAAATCGCGGAGAACGTTGGATGAATGAATTTGCGCAGAACGCCTTGATGCGCAAAGACCGCAGACTCTCATAAAAAAAAACAAAGCAAAACAGAATAAATACCCCGCAAAGTTCAGGGTCCATCGGTCCCGACATTGAACAAACGAATCAAACATAACTTATCTCCCGGAATGAAAAGAACGAGTTTGCTGAATACGAAGCTATTTAACTAAAACCCATGGGGAAAACGTGTTCTTTAATCGCGATAATCCAACTCAAATAAAAAAGTAAGTATTTACGAGTCTTCTCTCGTCTATGTTTCTGACTATTCATGGAAGCCGTGTTAGTATCCTCTGAAGGTGGATCATCCAATCCTCCATCAGTCGTGCCTGACGTGGAGCTTTTTCCCCGGGGAGTTAAAAAGCGATCCATCGTTCACATTTATGAATGCTAATGTGTTTTGGCATAGGTTTTGAACATTATGTTAACTATGACAAATTTTATTTTTTGGAGGAGAAAAAAAATGCTTCAGACGAAATATTTTCACGGACCGATAACTTGTCATAAAGTCATAATGTGACTCGGAGTCATGTCCTAAAAGCACACTGTATTTGTATATAAATAGGCAACTTTATTATTGAAGTTATATTTGAACATTTAAACATGCCAGGTGTCCTCCGAACTTCTCTTTCTCTCTTGCCTCTCCCCTCATGCACGCTCACACAAGGTACACACACGTAGAGAGACTTGTTGCCCAGCATAGCCATATAGCCTATGAAAATAAATTCAACTAACCAGACACCTCTGAATTCTGCAGGTATGAATTTACATTTACATGTAGTTATGCAAGTTGATAGATCCTTTTATGTGTAGTCTAGATAATCAATTGAATCTAGAATAAATGAGTTCAGATGCAAATCCCTCTAAGTCCAAGTCTAATTTTGCAAAATGTAGTATGCAATTTTGACAAACTTTTTGTTCTGTTTTTACTTGATTATGAAATGGTGAATTTTTTTATCAAGTTGATCATATGACTTCATGGATTTGAATTGAGGTTTGTGCCAGTGCTACTATTAATTTCATGTGAATTATAATTTTAATATTTATCAGTTGCACATATCGGTTATCGGCTCCCCAATTACATCGATTATCAGTATTAGCCCTGAAAAAAACATATTGGTTGATCCCTAAATCACAGCTTAAACATAATGTATAGAGTTTAGAACATTTTATATCAAAATACAACATTATTTTTACAGATGACATATAATTAAAGATCACATAGCATTAAACATTAATGGTTATGAACCACCTGAAGTTTTAAATTAGTTGAGATAGATGTACAACCCAGACAACTTTAAGGTGTCATATTAAGCTGCACTTAACCAGAGACGTTAACTGCCTGTGTGCGGGATTTTTATACATTGTATGTGTTTTCATAGTGATGGAGCCAAAATTGGGGGTGGGGGAGAGGAGCTCAGGGAACTGAACATTCACACACCATTATCAGAGTCAATGTTATCATCTTGAGGGCCTAGACAACGCAATCTCTGCTTAGTCTTGATATAAAGTAAGTCGTGGGATCATGGATGAAGCGGTATGCCTCGAAAACATACCACCGTCTACATCTGCTTCACTTCCTGAGTCTTTGGGCCCTCCAGGTTCTGTCCAAATTTCATTGTCTGAAAGTTATAATAATATATCACAAGGTTACGAATAATGACATTTTGTATGAAGGTTTATCATTATGACCAATGTAGGATTGTGATCAATGCTCTCATACATTCTTACATGGTATGCAACATTATATGCTTACCATTCATATCCAAGTCTATTTCATCAAGAGATTTCCCCTTTTAGGAAGAAGTGCCCTGCTTGATGGCCAGCAGTAATTTGCTCATTTTAGTTGGATTGTGCAAGTTGGATTGTGTTTTTCAGAGAGCCTGTAATTCTCTCTATGGACACGTATATCATGGCCAAGAAACTTGGCCACTTGGTCCATTGCATTTTTTTTTTCAAGTTCATTATCTGATACAAAGTCACAATTTGTTTCCTCAACTTAGTTAATGTCAGAAGCTCTGGGAACTTTGCAGGAGAAGCATGTGCACAAGGCAATCCGGCCCCCTAATAAAACCACCTCCTTCTCTATTTGCAAATATGTAGGGATTGTTTACAGGCACTCCAACACATGATCTCGTCTTGATTAGTAAATTCACTGATGAGCACATAGTCTGCTATTGAGAAGGAAAAAAAGTACTAATCCATGTAGGATTAAAATGGATCTTTAAACTTTAGAGAAAAAAATTATTTAGTTAAAATATAAATACACTAGGGATAAAAAATCTTTTGTTTGGTTCCGGTTTCCGACCTACCCTGTCAATTTATGTGCGACCCAAATTTATTTTATGAGCTTGAGGAATTTTCCCGAAAATCGTATCCACTTAACAATGCTGCACAACAATCTTAGCGTATCGTCACTTGGTTCAGACAAAACGACAACCCCCCTCCCCAGTATGGGGCAAGAACATACAGCTGAGGCCTCCTACTTATGCAGTAGCCTAGAGTAAGAGTTGGCATCCCCTCCATAGTACATTTTGGCGCTTTCTTTTGCAATAATGGACATTTGTCATGTGTCAGTTATTTGCCTGTAACACTGAAATGACAGCCAGAAGCTGGGTTTAAAAACATTGAAAAATATACTTGAAGAGGTCAAAAAGTTGTGAGTGCACATTCAAATCAGTTGCTGGCAAAGTTGACAGAGCGGACAGATGGACAGACCTCGCCATTGATGTAGTATCCACCTCCGATCACCAGCTTGGTTCGCTTGTCTGAGGCAGTTTAAATATATAGCATTTACATGCACTCGAGAAAAAGAATCTGTGCACGTCTGAAATTTGGCATCCTCCGTCCACCTTTGCGATGCCCTTTCGTGCTCAGCAAATGACAAAGTTGCTCAAAATAAAAAAGAACAACTGAGTAATGACATCCTGGACAGTCTGCGGGCCTGCGGAGTGGGGTTTTCAATCCCGGAAAGCACAAACCAGGGGTCATATCTGCTCACGGTAAGTAAACTAGTCTATATGAAATATGAACACGCTAACACTAATCATTGAGTAGCACTGGTTTTGGTATTGATAATGTCCATTTAAAAGCAGCACATTTGAATAACATAAGCACTGGTATTGACTTTATATTTAAATATAAATGCGCACACATTTTATTTATATATCCACAGCTGCCACTAGGGGTAAACAGGGGAGGGGGGAAAAATAAAAAATAAAATCCCTACTGACCCATGATCTCAACTGACAACCAACCTGAACCAAACCTTTTCTTTAAGGCCCTAGGATCTACATCTTGGTAATTAATCTAGTTTTACATTTACATTTCTGTTTGTGACAGATCTTTGTTTACGTTATGCCATGATGGAATTAATAAAGAGACGAACATTCAGAATGTCACGTTCTATTGTAAAATACACACCGTCAACTTACAAACTTGAGCGTTGAGAAGCTGAAATACACCATCTAAAAGTCGGCATACTCTGCCAAATGTCATTTGTGATTTCTAGGGTTTAAATGTTGACTGATCAGCAACAGTACAAAGCAAAAACTGTCCTTAGCCCCAACGTCAGCAAACAAAATTATGGCATTCACAAATACTTGACCTAGCTAGTGAAGCCTAGAGCCTTTTAGCCACCTACATCATAGAAGCGTTATGGTAAAAATGGCCAACCAGCAAGCTAGCTAGCTAACAAGCAATGACTGGCTATGTTGGTCTTACTGTGGTAAAACACGGCTAACATGCAATAGAAAGCAAAATGTAGTACTCAACTGGTGAAATATACATATTTAGCACAGCCCCATGTGGTTAACATATTGTAACATTAATCCCAGACAAAAGCCAGTCTTTGAACCAGCATATGACGCACAAGTAAATAACAGCAAACAGCTCACACTCTGTTAGCTAGCTCACAAGCATGGCAAAGCAAAATTAACGTTAGCTATAGATAGTAAGGGAAAGAAAACTATCATAAGTTACTAAATAAACAATACAAACACATCAACAACCCATTGATTTAAAATGAAATATCACATATTTCATATTACAATTGGCTACGAAATGTAGTGTTACAAAATTATTGCAATTACAGTTACAGTGTACAATTACAGGACATTGAAAGATTCAAAGATTTGTGCTAACCAACTCTGCAAAATACACGCAACTACTGACTACGTTAATGATAAATGTGTACGGATTAATGCACTGGCTGATTGTTAATAAATATAATAATAATATAATATAAAGCGTGGGCTATAAAGATATATAACTCCTGTGCAATGAGCTTGCAAGTCTTGCTCGAACCACATGCCTGGATTTAAGTGTCAATCTCTATGCACTCAGGCAGGGTTAGCCTAAAGATGTTTGTATGCATTGACCCTAAATGTGTTCTATTTATAAATGTATAATAACAGTGTTTCTGGAATACAAAGTGATCTTTTCAGTCACACTGACCCCTACTGTTTGGGGTCGGTTATGGCGATTTCATGTTTGCACACCTATTGGAAAGGGGGGCCCTCTGTCTTGTGTCATGGTCCTCTCAAATAGACTAAAACATGTATGTGTGTGTGCGTGTGTGTGTGTGTGTGAGAGAGAGCGAGAGAGAGAGAGAGATTGTTGGTGCTGCTTTCTAAAAAGCACCCTCCGTTTGAACAGGCAGCTCACTGTCAGGCCACCAAGCTGTGTGTGTGTGTGTGTGTTCTGCTGCTGTTCATTACCCCACAAACACTCACACACACACACACACACACACACACACACACCTTCTTCCCTTCCCCTACCGCTCCGCTCCTCTGCTTAAGTTCCCGGTCTGCTGCTTGGAGGCAGGAGGGGTGATCATAAGTGACAGCCGGCTGGAGGACTGACAGCCGACACACCATCACTGTGAGGCTAGCCAGCCCAGAGCCCAGAGCTGAGATATCTCTGCTCTCGTTTCTCCTGAAGAGGCCCCCTCTACCAGCCAGCTAGCCACTGAAGCTGGAGCTCCATTATGGGGGCTATAAATACTCCACTCAGACTCTCTCTCTCTCTCTCACACACACACACACACATACATACACACTCAGACACTGACACGTGCACACAGACACAGGGAACACACACAGGGATTTCATTCGGTAACCGCCTTTAGTCAGTGCATACTGTATACATGCTTGTGGGAGAACAAGAGGATGATCTGGGAGGAGGACGCCGCATACAGCTTGATCATCTTCTGGCCAGCGGTCTAATAGCGTGTGTGTGTGTGTGTGTGAAGTAATTTATATAGTAATTACTGCATAATAACACAGCACACATTTGGCTTTATCAGTAAATGTATCACTGATGTTGTTGCTAATACACATGTATAAATGTCTTAGCAATGGTGTGTGTTTCTGGCTGGGCTTGGCTGGGACTTGAAAAAGAGTAATCATAACATAATGGACCTTCTTTACTGTAGGCTGGTGCGCAGAAAGCATATTAGTGAGGGGTGCTTATTCTGGCCACTGTCAGAAACAGTCTTGCATTTGATTATACAGTTTAGAGATGGCTGTTACACCTTCTCCTGTATAGTGTCATTGCCAGGGATAGTGGTGCCTGTGAAGACCATTGAAACAAAGGGAGAGGAATGGAAGAATAACTGAGAGAGGGAGGGGAGGGAGAGAGAGAGAGAGAAATGGCAGACCTTGCTGGTCATGAACACAGTCAGGCCACTCTGTCCATGCTGTGTTTACCCTGGGATTAGGACGTCTTTGAGAAATTGAATTTCCCAAGAATGTCAAGGCCATAATCCGTTTCCTCCCGTCTTCTCTCTCTCTCCCCCCCTGCATTCCCTGCTCCCCCCATCCCTCTCTCCCTCCACACTGGAGTTGTTGCTTTGGCAAACAAACAGCCAGGGGAGGAGAGGGAGGAGGAGAGGAGAGGAGAGGCGGGGGGGGGGGGGGATAAGAAAGATGAGGAGTGAAAAGGAGAAGAAAAGGGAGGATAAGAAAGGAGGAGAGGGGGAGATGAGACGGGGGAGGAGGTGAGGAGAGGAGAGAAAAAGGAGAGGCAATGGAGGATAAGAAAGAGGAGGAGAGGAGAGCGGCTTTACTCCCTGTTCTCTCTCTTAACTACTGGGAGTTTCACAACCCCAGCAGCTGCTGCACAAACACAATTCCTGGTCCTACGGATCGGATCAGAGCCAAGAGCACACACACACATTAGCGTGCAGTCCGGGCCAGCACTTGCCAGCACATTGGGTCATGACATCCGCCGCTACTTGCCATGCTCTTGAGTCTCCTCGTCATCTGCGCTCTGGTGTCGACGTGACACAGCGTGCGGCGCGGCCCAGCGCAGGCAGAGGAAAAGCACACACGCATGTATGCATGGGACGTGAGGGGAAGGGTGATGCATCTCCCTGTGACGTGATGGTTAATCCCACCCCCAACCGCCTTGTTTTCTTTATCTGTGTTCCAAGGGCTTAGCGTCCGTCTCACAGTAACGCTGGTGTTTAGCAAACAGCCCCTGTAGAGTCCTGAGTAACTTCCATTTCACATCCATCTCTTTTTGGTATGTGTGTGTGTGTGTGTGTGTCTGTTTGCTCAGATGTGTGTTAGTGCAGCTTTTGCAGATGTTTGAGGGAGTGGGTTTTTCTAGGTGTGTGGTGTGTGTGTTTAAGATATCTGTTTGGAGTAAGTATCCTTGTTCATACACTTCTCTGGCATTCTTGCCTCTCTCTGTCTCTCTCTCTCTCTCTCTCTCTCTCTCTGTATGTGTGACACACACACACACACACACACACACACACACTGCTGAGGTGCCTTACAGCACCTGTCTTTACTTCTGCTGTCTTTTGAAGTTGTCATCTCTTCCCTCATTTCACCCCCACAACCACATACCTTTTTGCCCTCCCCCCTTTCTTTCACTACCTCCCTTCTTCTTTCTTCTTCCCTTTTTACTCTCTCCTTCTCCCTCCCTCCTTTTCCCTCACACCCCTTGGGAACAAACCTGTCCTCCACATGACATGTTTCTTGTCATAGATGGGGCTGTAGCAGCTGGTGAAAATATACTAAATAGGAAAAAACTTTATTATCCACAGAATTGGAAATTTGCTTTAGGTTTCACCATAAAAGAAAACAGAGACATTACAGTTTAGACAACGCAACATCAGACACCCTGCTTCATGTAAAAGAAAGTATGGAATACATTACAATAAAAATAACTTAATAAATAAATAATCCATCCATCCATTTGATGAGCAAAAAACCCTGCGTACCCCTCCATCACTGTACACACACATACAAGCTTTATGTACCATTTGAACTGCTTTGAGAACATCGCAAGATTGTAAAGATTTTTATTTGTGGTGGGTAATCTAAAACGCTTCCCTGAGGGCAGGAGTTTAAATTCATTATTTAAAGGGTGAGAGGTCACCTATATGTATTCCAAATATTTTCCTCGTACATTTTTACATTCTCTCCCTCTCTCTCTCTCTCTCTCTCTCTCTCTCTCTCTCTCTCTCTCTCTCTCTCTCTCTCTTCCATAAAGCAGGCTGTTTACATTAGCCCGCAGTAGCTCTCCTATACTGTAGCATCTACAGCATCAGTAGGCAGCTAGCGTAGCCTGTGGCTAAAGACAGACAGCACCAGTCAGCTGCAGTACTTGCACACAGGGCTCTTGAGGCCCATAGGCCTCACTTGTTCTCTAAGTGCCATGGAGGTTGTTCAGTCCCAGTGTACTATGGCTATGGGCATGTATCTATGCGAGAGCAACTTACACACACACACACACATACACATGCACACACACACACTAGACACACAAATACGCACTTCTTTTCTTTATGTCAGTAGTGTGTATAGTCACTGGGGCTTTACAGTAAAAGACTGTAATTGTGTCCAAGTGTTGTACTATGAGTGTGTGTGTCTGTGTGTGTGCGTACAGCCTTCCTCACAGCTGCTGATCTTTCTTGTCAGCCTCCCTTGACTGGCCTGTTAAAGCAGCGCTCCTCCAGAAGGCTGCTATTAGGTGACATTAGCTACCACACCCCATCATGGCCTGGATCCAGTGCTGCCTGGCCTAACTACAGTGAGGCAGACTGACATCTGTATTACCTCACCTGACTTTCTACACCCCCCCCACCCCACCACACACACACACACACACCACAACCTATATGTTCTATGCCTTACATCTGTCATTCTGTACACAAACACACAGACACACACACAAATAAAAAACTCACCTTATACATACTGTATGCTCTACCTCACCTCTCTGTGTACACACGCACACACACACTGGCCATCTCCCCATGTGCCCAAGGTAGAGGACAGCTGAGTTGGCAACAGTAGACACATGACAGGGTGACCTCAGTGATCTAAGGCAGACATTGCTCTCCCTCTCTCTTTCTCTCTCTTTCTTACTCTCTCTCTCTCTCTCTCTCTCTCCCCTTCTCCCTCATTCCCTCTTTACTTCTTTAGCTTTCCAGTATCCAGTCCCGACATGCATGACAGACTGCTTTTGGAAATAGCAGGGTTTCCAAAAGAAGGGGAACAAAGAGATTGATGCGGAGAAAGAATGAGAGAAGGAATGTGTAACAGAACGAATGTTTGTGTGTGTGTGTGTGTGTGTCTCAGAGAAAAAGATAGAGACAAACACACGCACACACATAAACACACACTCACACACACTCTTCGACACGCTCAAAGATCCCATGCTTTCCATGGATGGCAAACGCATGGTTGGTCTCAAATCATCCTCATGTCATCCTGTGCAACATTTCACAGACAAAGACAGTGGGGAAAGAACCTTGCGCGTAAAGATCAAATGGCGCATGATCTGACATGCTCTTTCTGGCACGCTACAGGCCTGTCTGACACGTCTCAAGTTCATTAAAAGAGAGCCTTTTGTCCATTCATTTATTCCAGTGAGGCAGGATGGGACAGCGCTGTAGAGGCCAGGGCAGGCTGGTGTGGGCTGGCATGGTCTGTGTGTGTGTGTGTGGTATGGGGGATTTGTGGCAGGGTGGTTTGTGTGTGTATGTGTGTGTGTGTGTGGGGAGAGGTCACACAAAAGAGGTCTTTGTAATGGTAGTGACAGAGGGCAAGGGTAAGATGATGTAACATTGGCCACCACCCAGCTAGCCTCTATTTCATCCTTCTCTCTTTCGCTCTCTCTCTCTCTCTCTCTCTCTCTCTCTCTCTCTCACACACACACACTCACACACACACACACACACACACACACGCCCATACAGCTCTCCCCATAGCATGTGTGCAGATGCTGAACCGACTTCTTGTTTGTTTGTTTTGGCATAACTGTTGTGTGGTGAGCCAGAGTCCTAAGAGGATTATTAGGAGATGGAGACGTTAGCGAAGCCCCTGTTCACAGTAACTGGCCCGATAGTGGCATCTGATACAGTGTGTGTGTTTAGGAGCAACAGTAAGCATCAGTGAACTTCATCTTCAAGTCTGTCTCCCGCTACCATGACGTTTACAAGACAGACATACAAGACGTCTATCTTTCTCACACTCATACACACACAAACACACACACACATGCATCTCTCTCTCTCTCTCTCTCTCTCTCTCTCTCTCTCTCTCTCTCTCTCTCTCACACACACACACACACACACACATCCATTGCTGATCTAATCAGATATCCTGGCAGAAGTGGGGGATACATTTTTTGGCATTTGGGATTAGAAGAAAATATCTTTAGTGCTTGAGAAAAACGGGGCACATTTTACAGTGTGATGTAGTGCTTGTGTCAAGCAGGCGAATCAGAAAGGGGGGTTGGACACTCATTAGCGATCCATCATCTAGCCGCAGCGCCAACCACAGCAACATACTGTAAGGGAGACGAGTTGGCCTGGACTTGGGAGCTGAGACGTGTAAACGATTACTAGGTGCTTTAAATCTGCAGGACTTTTGGTTCTCTGAGTGGCGAGAGAGAAGGACAGAGGGAGAGAGAGAGAAAGAGAGATGGAGAGAGAGAGAGAGGGGGACTTTGACTTGATTTTTAAAAACCCTTTTACTGCACCATACTACTAATCAATACTCAATCCCCACCCCCTTTAATATAGACAAATACATGCCAAAAGAGTGATACAGAATGCAGTTTCGCCAGTCAAAACCGGTGCAGAGAGAGAGAGAGAAATATGTTCATTGTGGAAATTAAGTTTTTTTTTCTGTCGTTGATGTTGTGAATGGTGATGTCAGGTAAGGAGAAAAAAGGAAAAGCAACAGCAAAGGGCCTGGAGCTGATAAAGAAGCACAGATTAAATGAAATAAAACATGTGGGACATGAGATGAAGATTAAGGGCACGCAGTGTTTCCGAGAAAAGAAAAAAAAAACTTTTTCACATCTTTTATTTTTTTACTTTGCAGGGTCTCAGAGTTCAGAATGAGAGCAGAACTGAGGAACACTCACACTTTTTTTTCTTCAAAAGATATGTCAATGAAAAGCTTCCCTTTCAGCAGCAGCTTGAAAAGGGGATTACGCAAAGATGGAAAGAGAGAGGGAGAGAGATGGAAAGAGAGAGCAAAAGAGGTTAAGAAAAAAAAAACGAGCGAGAAAAAGCTGTACACATTCCACAGTACACCTTGTGGATTCAGCTGTCAGAGAGGCTTGCTCTGCCCCGGCCTCATGACGAAGTCCTTTGGTTGGGCAGTCTTGTCAGCCGAGGCCGAGCTATTTTGTGAGAATGTTGGTTTTTTATTGTTTCCCTGCTGCCCCTTGATGGGCTCCTAGAACCTTCTGGAAAATGCTGACCTGAAGAAACAGAGGCTTTGTGATTTGACCTCGCTTAAGCACGCGAAACAGAAAAAAATAAAATAAATCTCTACTTACGAGGTTCAGGCCTTTGGCTGTTTCTTGTAGCTCATGGTTATGAATTGACACAGGATGATTTGTTTTTAGCTTCTGTGCGTTCTGAAGAATTTGAGGACTTTAAATTGCCCTCAGGGCCTTGGAGTAGTGGACACAAATGAGTTATTGTGGTCCTCCTCTCCGGCTGTTTGCCGTGCCGTGTCTGGGATCGCGTGCGGCGCTCTTGTTTTGGCCCGTGGTCGCTTGGCGGTTCAGAAAGTGTCTCACAATGTCGGGCGAAGACCACGGCAGGCTCTCAGGGTACAGACTGAGCCCAGGCAAAGACTCAATGCAATATTTGTCCCTTCAGCAACATTCCTAATATTTACTTACAGCTGGAAAAACTGCAGACCAATAAAGAAGACTTTTTTTGGAGTGTGTGAGATAGTCTGGATATTTCAGGACAGAAACGCCTCTCTGTTTCTATCTAACACAATTTATGGCTCCTTAAATCAGATAAACAACGAGATCATCAAGTGACCCCGTTTTTCTGTTTTTCAGTTTTTTTTTTTCTGGTGACACCATGACTCAGACCTCCTTCCCAGTCCACAAATAATAATCCAATAAGCCAAGTTCAGCCTGTCAGTAACTGAAGGGCCCGAAGACCTAGTGAACAGACCGGCAGCGTTTAAAGACCTCTGCAGTGAGGTCAAATATTCAGCAACTATAAACCGAACACTTTGTCAATCCACTTGTGACTACTTATTACATCTCACTGACACTAAGCAGTTAACACACCCACACACACACACTCAGAATAGATTGAGTGATTGTATTGCTCTATTGAGTGCTTCTATTGCCTCCTGTAGCTCTTCAGCAGGGTCATGTGACTACGATTCCCACAGTTCCACCTGCCACTATGGCTGCTGCTGGGTAAGCATTGAACAGCTGTGCCCACAGCTGGCCAGTCCTTTTGGATTGGAGCACCAGCCACAATGCCTTACACACACTTCTAGCCAGCAGAATGGAGGCCAGTGTGTGCTGTGTGTGCATGGGTGACATCACTTCCTGTGACCTGTGTCAGAGCTGTGCAAAGAGGTGAGTCAATGTGGTGTGGTGTGAGTGAGCACTTTCCTTAGTATTTTTGAAACTCCGTGTCTTGGTTGGGAATTACGTTGGAATTAAGGAACTCAATTTGGTGTTGTATTGTGAGGATAAGCTTCTTATTTCTTTATACGTATGTCTAGAAAGGTGCTCTTGTCCAAAGTTTGGACTTCACTCTGTCTTCCATCCACCACTTATCAGCATGCAAAGGATGCCAGTTCAATAGTCAAAACTTCTCTTACTCTGTCTTTGTCATTCTATCTCTCTCTCTCTCTCTCTCTCTCTCTCTCTCTCTTTCTCTCCCTCCCTCTCTCTCTCTCTCTCTCTCTTTCTCTCTGTTTGTCTCTATGAGAAATAAGGCAAAGGTACAGCGGAGCGTCACTCCTGCTGGCGGCGTGTTCCGACATGTTATGACAGGTGGACCACCATGGCTGGCTTGGCTGCTCCTGTACCGTCACTGTTTGCCCCCAGTGCACTCTCTCTCTCTCTCTCTCTCTCTCTCTCTCTCTCTCTCTCTCTCTCTTCCGCCATCCCAGTCCAACCACAACAAGTTCAGGTGCTTTCCCTTGCCATCTCCAAACTCAACTTCCAGATCAGCGTCCTCTCCAGGCCTGCCAACACTGCCCCAAGTGAATGTGTTTGTGTGTGCGTGTGTGTTTGTGTGTGTGTCTGTGTTAGGAGGGGGGTGGGGTGTTGTACCTATGAGCCAAGTGCATTGTTATCAACCCTGTGAGTTTTGGCAGGACGAGACGATCTGTGGATTGAGGCCAATTCTCTCCTTCTCTCACCGTCTGACTGGATGGATGGATAGAGATGAAGGATGGATGGGCTGGGATGCGCCCATCCATCCTTCGCATCCATCCTTCGGGTTAACAGATCATTCGGGATGATCTGTTAACCGAGCAGTTTGTTTCCGGAACAAACGCCTACGCTGCTGCTAGTGGAGGTTCTAGGTGCGGTTCCACAGGGAGGTGTGTGTGTGGGGTGGGGGGTGGGGGGTTGAGCAAGCGTCGAGCAGAGCTGGGCTCTCGGGTTACACAGCTGCGCTCTCCCGCCGAGCATGTTGCGTTGCATGGCCAACTCTGGCACAGGTTCAACTCCTCGAGCGGCGTCTCCCAAGCCCCCATTGTTCAGAGGTGCAAAGCTTCTCCTCCGGAGGGGTAGTTTTCTCTTTCTCTCTTCCCATTCTCTCCTTTCCACCCCATGCACACACACATCCAGCCTAATGCGCACACACACATACACACACACACACACACACATATACACCCCCCCCC
>JAGFZM010001660.1:436122-437731 GCA_017657215.1 Limnothrissa miodon | reverse complement strand
ACACACACACACACACACACACACATACACACACACACACACATACAGTGGGCCCCCATGGGAATGTGTCTCTTAGTGTATTGGCCCAGGCAACCTTATACTCTTCCCTTCTTTTTTCTTTGTTTGCCTCCTTGAGGAAGCTTTAGGCTACTCCCATTCCATCAGCTGTCTAAGTCAGCAGCAGCAGCAGACAAGTTGGCTTTTCTGCCTGAGCTTGTATAACCCCCTCTTCACCCAACACACACACAAACACACACACACACAGACACACACACACACAGACACATACTCTTCCAGCCTAACACACACTGATGCAGGCATGCACATACAGCACACACACACACACACCTTGCACTCACCGCACCAAACCAAACAAAACAAGACAGGGGCAACTGCAGTTCTTCCGACACAAACACTGCCGGTGTCAAGGGCAACAGGGCAAGTGCCGAGCTGCTCCCTGATGGATCTGAGCTTGATTTGATGCCGCTGGCATTGGGTGTGTGTGTGTGTGTGTGTGTTTGGGGGGGGGGGGATTGTATGCAGGAGGTAAGGGAGGGCAAAAGGGAGTCGAAGTAAAGCTGTCTGCCTTTCTGTCTTTGAGCCTGGCCCCAGGCCTGATGACTCTTCAGACAACAGTAAATCTGTTCGGTGGTGAGGGTGTGTTTGTGTGATTGTGTGTGAGTGTGTGTGTGTGGTGGTGGTGCTGGGGGGTGATGACGGACAAGCAAAGTGTCAACTCAAAAGACAGGGAATATTGGGAAGGTGTGTGTGAGTTTGCATGTCTGTGTGTGTGTGTGTGTGTGTCGGTTGGTGGTGTCACTCGGTTCCATGACTCATCATGAGGTGATGACGAACAGCCAAAGCGGCAACTGAAAAGACAGGGACTATAAAGGTGTGTGAGTGTGTGTTTGTATGTGTGTGAGTGTGAGTGTGTGCGTGTGTGTGCCTGTGTCTATATATGTGTGTTTGTGTCTGTGTGGAGAAGTGAGGTGGCAGCCAAAAATGTAGGGATTACTGCCAATCAGTGGCTTTAAATCTCCCATTACTTAGCTATTGTGCCGGCCTGAATGCTGCAGTGTGTCTCTTTCTGCTTCACATATAGCCGTCACCACCAGGGCTTGAGTTCCCTTCCACATGCTCACAGTACAGCTTACTTCTTACTTCCTGCTATAGATTGCCAGCTGTGTGTGTGTGTGTGTGTTTGTGTGTGTGTGTGTGTGTGTGTAAAACCTTAAAAGCTAGACACGAATAAACTCCAACCACATACCCCCCAACCTGCAAAATCCGCAAAAAAGGTGGCATCTGTTATCCACCCCCCCCTTTCCCCACACACACACACACACACACACACACACCACACATCTGCACATCAAGCATTGTTTTTGCCCAGAATGGTTCTTCACATGTGTGTGTGTGTGTGTGTGTGTGTGTGTGTGTGTGGGTGGTGGAGTAGATAGGCTACTGTACTTTGCCATTGCCTCCTCACACAGCTTGTGTGTTTGTTTGGCCCCTCTTCTATGTTCGTTCGACCTCAGCTGCCGACGCTGTCTGATGTTTGGCTCACCTTTGTTGACCTTGGCTGAGTGCTGGAAGCGGGTAAGGTCAAAGG
>JAGFZM010001660.1:431122-433622 GCA_017657215.1 Limnothrissa miodon | reverse complement strand
TGTGTGTGTGTGTGTGTGTGTGTGTGCATGCATAAGTGCTTCACCTACATTTTCCTGGACACACCTTGCATTGAACAGTATAATAGTGTGCCAGTCTTGACTTGAGCTTTGTCCATGCATTCAATTGGCCCAATTGGACTCCACGATTGGCTGCTATTGTCAGAGGTGCTGTTTTTTGACATCACAAAGGCTGCACTTCCTCAGGGCCTTTGTGCTTGATCTGTAGACATGCAAAGGCTAAAGAAACTATAACATTACCCGGAGTTCACTTGACAAAATGACACGTGAGGTCTTTTTGTTAGGTTCTGTATCTCTGTGCTTCTTGGTTTCTAAGATTGTATAGTAAGAGAGATAATATTGAATATAATAATATTGTTTTACAAATGGTTGCAAATGCAAATTAGCTTATTTCTATGACTTAATTGTTGTAAATAGCTATGAAGAGGCTATTTTATGCTGCTCACACATAGCTAATCCCACATAGCCCAGGTCTTAAATAATATAGCTATGCATGCAAATGGTTTACTGTATATGCAGTTGCTACATTTTATAAAATGAGAAATAAATGAAAAATAAGTTGCACAAGTATTATTATTTACAATCAATAATGGCCACTTGCTATTTTGTATAGTGACATCTTATAATTTAGTGTTACTAAAAAGCTGAAATTGCACAGGTTGTGTTATAAAAGTTTATATAGATCTATAGATTATATAGATTATAGATTATAGATTATATGACTATATATATGACTATATATATGACTATAAATTTGGGCTCTTAATGGCTTTGAAGTGCAGTGCAGTGGGCTCTTGCCTAAAAACAGTGTACTGGACCCGTTTGCTAAAATAGGTGCATGTTTGTCGAAAAGTTGGTTGCTAGGAGACAGACATACACAGAGTGAAACAGAGAGAAGGAGGGCAGGATGGTCTCTCTCTGTGTGTGTGTGTGTGTGTGTGTGTGTGAGAGAGAGAGAGAGAGAGAGAAAGAGAGAGAGAGAGAGAGGGTGGTCCAAAAGAGAAGTGCTGTTAAAAATAAGTAAACACACACATACATAAACACACATGCATACAAACAAAAATAAGTAAACACACATATTCACACACACATGCATAAAAACTGAAAGAAGCTTTATGCAATTTTGAGGCACAGTTTTGTAATTGTTCCAGCCTTTATGCTTTGTGTGTGTATCTTTCTGTCTGTGTCTTTCTGTGTTCCTTTCTATCAGTGTGTGTGTGTGTGTGTGTGTGTGTGTGTGTGTGTGTGAGAGAGAGAGAGAGAGAGAGAGAGAGAGAGAGAGAGAATGTGCACCGTGCATGTGTACCACAAGTGCAAGTGGATTTCTCTCATCTGTGTTTATTGGGTAGACTGTTTCCACAGAAACCCTACAGTATGTGAGTGTGAGTGTGTGTGTGTGTGTGTGTGTGTGTGTGTGTGTTTGTGTGTGTGTGGGTCCACTGGTTTAGCACATTTAGCACCGTGAGCAGTCTGTGAGAGGTCAGAGCTATTGTGACAGGCAGTGTTGGCCACTCAAGGGTACAGCAATAATGAGTGTCAGCATGATGAAACCATCAGGCCCAAAATAGCTCCACGACTTTATCTAGGGCTCGTAACTCTTTACCTCCTTCCTTTCTCCTTCTCTCCGTCTTTTTTTCTTTTCCCCTTCCTCTTTCTCTCTCTTCTCTCTGTCTCTTTTTCATTTCTCACCCTCTTTTTCTCTCTCTGTCTGTCTCTCTCTCTTTCTTCTTTCTCTTGGTCTCTTTCTTTTTTCATCCTCCCTCTCTCTCTCTCTCCCTTTCTGTCTTTTTCTTTTGCATTTCCCCTTTTTCCCTCTTGCTGTGTTTGTGAGTATGTCTGCTGCTCTGGCCATTTCTCTTTCTATATCTCTCTTTCTCTGTCTCTCCCTCTCATTCTCTTTCTTTCTAAGACCCTTAAATGCTTGTGTACAAAATAGCTCACATGAAACAGAAATACCCAGGACTTGACCATGGGTGGTAACTTTAACCATCCAGATACACAGTCAGACACACACCCACCCGCACACACACAGTCACACACACACACACACACACACACACACACACACATATATATACAGTATACACACACAGACACACAAACACACACATGCTCAAACAGAATCCCTTACACACAGTATACACATGCACATGGACACATACACAGACAGACACACACACACACACACACTGACACTCATACTGCCTCACGTCATGTCTGAGAGATGTTGGGTGTAGCTCCACCCAGCGGAAAACACATACTTATAACCCCAAACCTCTGCCCAACATCACTACCACTGCTCCCACCACCACCACCACCCAGCTTCACCCCGACCCCACCCTCCCGTTGCCTTTGCTAGCAATACATTTGGGATTAGCTTTCCATACCAGGGTCCCTGGGGCAATGCTGCTAACAGTCTTCAGTTTACCAGGCCCCAATCAGCCAAGCATGTCTGCACCGCAGAGCCACCCCCGCCACCCTA
>JAGFZM010001660.1:426122-428622 GCA_017657215.1 Limnothrissa miodon | reverse complement strand
CCACCACAGATCAACCAACCCCTTCCGCATGTGGAAATTAGAAATTCAAATTCACACAGGTGTCCAAAACTAATTTTCATATACATGTACACATACATATACATACACACATACATATATGCATAGATATGTTTACCTTGACTGATGAACTTTACATGTGTGTCTCTTGGTAGTGGTGTTGTTGACAGTGAGATGGGGCAAATTCCCCACGGAGCAGCTGCAGTTCTTCTGACAAACATGCCAGTGTCTTAGTTGATCTGATAAAGAATAGTTGATCTGATAAAAAATGACATTGACATGCAGGTGACCCCCTTAAGCATGTGTTCCTCAGGCATGCGTAGGAACCAGAACATGCATGCGTCAGAAGAGTTTGGGAAGAAAATTGCTTGAGGGTTCTTCAGATAGAGATTAGAACATAGGTTACAATAATAACTTAATAATCCCTGGTGACTCCTCAGTAACTCACGTAACACTTTATTCATATGGGGGACATGAACCTCTTACAAACACGACATGAGATTTATTAATAGCATTAATGAGCCTCTTATAAACATTACATGAAAGGTATTAATAACATTAATGACAATTTAGTTTTTTGACACTTAATGACTTTATTAATAAAACTGTCATTAATGTTAATGAAACACGCCATGCCGTGTTTCTAACAGTATTGTCTCCTTATGTAGACCCCTTTAAATAAAATGTTTCTGTAACTTTTTTACTCGGGTGAAACGACCTCCAGCCCTCCCTCTCTCTTCTCTATGGAACGAACACACAGTAGCCTCGTGGATGGGGTCCAGTCATCCGAGGCTACTGCTGTCATGTGACCCAGCGTTATCATTATTAGATCATTGTATTAAAAGTTGACTTAAAGAAGTTGGAACTATTATGAATTTACTGCAGATATTCTGTCCTTCAGCCTGCGATCTGCTTCCTTGCAATTTAACAAATCAGGTTGGTGGATGAAAGGGAATAGTTTATGAGATGGCTGTCTGGAGGCCTGGTTTTGAGTTGCTGTGTGCTAGGGGCTTTTAAAGCCCATTTGGTAATTATGCGTTGGATATGGAGATGCTACGGAGAGTCGGGAGCTGGTAACTGGAGCTGCTGGTTGGGAGAGCAGAGTCGGATGGAACGGGCGTCTCTGCGGGGGCCTCTCCTCTGCAGAAGGGCTGCATAATAACTCACTTAGCTGCGAAGATTAGCATCATCATTCAGGGAAAATATTAAAGAGCTGGCTCCTTGTGTGTGTGTGTGTGTGTGTGTGTGTGTGTGTGTGTGTGTGTTTGCCATTACCATTCCATAATGTATATGCAGGTATGTCTGTGCATGTGTGATGTATGTACACTGTTCTGGGTTTATATTACATCTGTGTGTGTGTGTGTGTGTGTGTGTGTGTGTTTGTATGTGTGTAAATCCATACACATTGCATGAATAGCTCTTTGATGAGATATTTAATAAGACCTTTTTCATTCGAGAATTTGCGGTGTGGTATTCACAGCGGAGAGAGAGAGAGAGGAAGAGAGGAGAGAGGAGAAAGAGAGTGAGAGAGGGGGGGAAATATGATCTTAATGGAATTTGTCTTTCTCAATTTAGACAGGCACATGCAATGCACCCTGTAGGTGGAAGAACTATGGCTCCTGCTCGGATTTCGCGGTTGGAAGCTTAGGCAAAAAACCTTAGGGAAAAAACCCCAGCTCCAGCTCAGTATGGAAATGGAATTCCTGTTGCACTGGGCACAGCTACCCCTATCATCATTATGCATACATGACTACAGTGTTCTCTGGTGTTAATCGGATTTCATTTTTATTTGTACAATTTCTGTGTAGTTAATTTTAGTTGGGCAGGCCTGTGTTGTGACAGCTGCATTGGTCATCTGTCTTTGTTTGCTGGACGATGATGTGATAACACTGTTCCAGTAATTAGCTGTCTGAATGCACTGACCGGGAAAGAAAAGGATCGGAAACTACAGAGGGCTGGGTTGGGCTGGGTTGGGCTGGGTTGGACGGCTCTGGTCACGGTTGTTTGGCCTCATGGTGAACCCAGACTAGTGCCTGTGGAAGAGGCTTGACGGACATCAGAGGCTTGAGATGTGTGTGTTTGTTTGTGTGTGTGTGTGGGGGGGGGTAGGGGTGTGTATGTGTGTGCATGTGTGTGTGTGTGTGTGTGTGTGAAGTTCATTGCTTGTCAGTGGCACAGATAGCCAGGAGCCAAAGTGGTAGCATGAGTGGTAGCATGACCTTGTCTGGTCGGACCTGCTGTCTCCTCATCACTCTCTTTCTCTCCTCATCTCCCCTCTTTTTTTTCTCTCTAACCATTGTTTCTGATCTATTCTCCTCTCCTCTTTCTTTCATCTACATTCCCTCTATTTCCTTCTTCCCTTCCCTTCCTTCTCTCTCTTATCCTCTTCTTACCTTAATCCACCCTTCTTTCTTCACACCTCTTTATCAGCTCCTGTCTCTCTCTCTCTCTCTCTCTCTCTCTCTCTCTCTCTCTCTCTCTC
>JAGFZM010001660.1:418456-426112 GCA_017657215.1 Limnothrissa miodon | reverse complement strand
TCTCTCTCTCTCTCTCTCTCTCTCTCTCTCTCTCTCTCTCTCTCTCCCCATCTCTCACTCTGCTGTGTGTCCTGCATGGCGTTGACCTGTGGTCGGTCTCTCTCTCTCTCTCTCTCTCTCTCTCTCACTGGTGTTGACCAGTGGACCAGTTCTGTGCTGTAGTGTCTGTGGTGGCCGAGGCCTGTAGTAGGCGCCTGTGTGCAGCCAGAGGCTCCATTAGACGCTCATTAGGAGTGTGAGAGCTTGAGAGGAAGAAGCTGCCATGATCTTATTATCTGTGTCTGTGTGTTTGTGTGTGTGTGTGTGTGCTTTGGGTCTATGGGCCAACACGCCTCAGTGAGCTTGGAGGAAACAAGATCAGATCTGGCCGCCACTTGTGTCTTGGCAGCATGTGCGAGGGTGTTTGTTTGGGTGGGTTTCTGTGTGTGTGTGTGTGTGTGTGTGTGTGTGTGTGTGTGTGTAGGTGTGTGTTATAGGGTATGTGCGTGTGTTGGTAAATGTGAGTGGGTTGATAAATGTGTAGGTGTGTCTTTGTATGTGTGTGTGTGTGTGTGTGTGTGTGTGGCATGTTAATGTGTGATACTGAGTATCCTCATGAAAGGGCTTTTTGTTCGGTAGGAACTGCAAGGGGAGGAATCGGGAGGAGTAGATGTCTGTTTAAGCATTCCGCCTTAACACCACAGACGTTCAGAATTGGATTTTCTTTCTTCCTCAGTGCCACCACTGCCATCTCTCCACCAGGACATCAATATTCATGGAAGGATTTTTTTTGCTCCTTAACTAAATCATTTGACTGCCTCAACATGGCTGCGGTCCATGTTATCTTTTGTCCGCATTTCAGATACACCAGGGTGGAATTGGATGAGACCCTGTCAGAATTTTTCCTCTTTCCTCTCCCTCCTAATTTCCCTCTCTGTATTTCACCCCCCCCCCCCCTCTTTTTTTAAACTCACTCATCCTTCTCTCTTCTCTTTCTCTCAGTCTCTCTCTTGCCTTCCTGTCTTTGTTAAAGTAAAGAGTAGTAGTGTTTAATCTTGTATGTGTTTTGTTAGTGTAATTGAGTGAGACATTTAGACAGGGCTTAAATAGCAGAGAGGAACCTCTCCTCCTTCTGTTTCTGCCGCATGCTCACACACACATACAAAACGTGTGTGTGTGTGTGTCTGTGTGTGAGCATGCGTTTGCGTGCGAAGCGTCTGTCCTTTGTTCTTTGTTACTGTAAAGTATGAAGTACATTTTTTGTTTTGTTTTCCTTTGTAGGTCATAGTGATATAACTGAGAACCTGTGATAAAAAAGTTGACTGAAGAAGTTGTTAACACACTCTCTCTCTCTCTCTCTCTCTCTCTCTCTCTCTCTCTCTCTCTGCACAGGTGAGCACTTGCGCATCTGCCCTCAGGGCTACACCTGCTGCACCAGTGAGATGGAGGACAGGCTGTCCAACCTGAGCCGTCTGGACTTCGAGCGGCTGGTCAAGGAGGAGGGACGCTCGCTCCAGATCACCCTCAACACCCAGTACAAGAGCTTCGACAGTGAGTGTCACTGCCAGCAGGGAAACACATGTTGACATGACAACACCGTAACACACAAACCAACACATGTGTACACAGAAAACAACACGTTTACATGACAACACAGTAACACACATATCAACATGATTACTTGACAACATGATAACACACAAACCAACATATCTTTGCATTACATCATGATAAAACACAAACATGTTCACAAACACGTTGTTGCATGACAACAAGACAACACGTGGCAACAGATGTTTGCATGAGATTATGATAACACACAAACCAACACATGTTGCAAGACAACACACATGGCAACGTGTGTGCATGACAACATGACAACACACTACTCAAGATAAGTCTACACATGATACCTGATGTCATGATTATTATCCACAAATGTGGAAATTTGGCCTAACTTTCAAATTCAAATTCAAGGAGACATTACAATTAAGTGGAATAACAAACACAGAAAACAACGAATAACATTGTACACAAATAACCATTAAATCTAATGCACTGGATGTGCAAAATACCTGCCTCGCCCTCTGTCAGTGGGTCCAAATCCTAGTTTTATTTACCATCTTAACTGCAAAGGCTTTGGGAAAAAGCCTTTCCTGTAAATGTTTTTATTTGCTGAGGGCAGAAGTTCAAATGAACTACGTGTAGAGGGTGAAAGGGGTCTCATAATTCTTTTGGCTTTATTTCTAATGTTTTCCTCATAGATAGCATTTAAGTTCTTCTGTGGCCTGACTATGATTTTTGAGGCCTTACTCCCCTCTGTAATTTATACCGCCTGTGGATTCTTAGATTTCCATTACACATGATCATGTTAAAAGATAACATGCTTTCCACTAGCCTTTTGTACACAGTTTCAACCATTTCAAAACTGTTCAGCTTATGTAATAAGTCAAGAATTTGAGAGCTGCTTCTGAAAAAAAATGTGTTTTCCAAATTCTTGACTTATTACTTCCCAGGATTACTTCTGGTTGTGCTTTCTATAATTTTGCATTACATGGAACTTATTGCAGTTGGTCTAAAATCCCTTCACTCTAGGTACTTTACTGGATAACTTCCATAGATGTCTGGATGCACTACAGGAATAATTTAGTTAAAAACTCTTTGATTGGCGATCATGTTTTAAGCACTTTCCCCCCTGAGACTGCCTGAGGCGTGGGCTTTGTTGGTTTGATGCCGGTCTTAAAGCAGTCCTATTTTCTGTGAGTACTGGAACAAATTAAGGGATAGCATTACTTTCGTCTTCACACGTCTTCAAGTCTGCCAGATCAAGTCATCTGTGAAAATTTTCCGATCCTTAGCAATGGATGGGGATGGAGAAAGAGGTAGCTTTAGGGGATACCTCACCTGTCTCTCTTACCTGAGCAAAAGTGCTTTTAAATGTCTTTAAATGTCTTTGCCTACTTTTCTTGACTTCTGAAATTACATCTCTTCTCTCTAACATGTTCTGCTTCCTTATTTTAGGAAAGGCATGCTTCTTCTCCTTAATGCAATCCGTTAGGTCACTGTTGAGTCACAATTTGTTATTTGGGACAATTCCGACTGTGTATAATATCACTTTCACAAAACATTATACAAGATATATACAATTAATGTAAATTGTCATAGGAGTTCAAATATCTGCTGTGTCTTGCAGACAGTTTCGCAGTTCCTCTCTTGAATCGTCGGTCTGTAGCTGTACATCATTAATCATTTTTCCCCCATCACAGTTACACAGTTACACAGATACCATCTTTCACTGATTTGGGCAATACATTTTTGTCTGGCAACTTTAGCCACCAGACAGTATTGCTCAAAAATCTCCCTTTGGAACTAGTTTATGAAACCCCTACTAACCCCCATTGAATGCCCCAGTGAGAGCAGGGCCCACTGAGATGGACAAAGTGTCTGCATCTGCAGTGGCACTAGGGGATAACAACCATTACAGCAACAACATTATGCGCAAAACTGATCTTCCAGATAGCTTGGTCGTTTGATGACTATGAATTACGATCGTCTGATCATTTCCACTATCTCTCTCTCTCTCTCTAACTCTCTCTCTCTCTCTCTCTCTCTCTCTCTCTCTTTCTCTCTCTCTCTCATTCGCTCACAGCCTAATTGCTCTCTCAGATGGTGATGACACCACAACAGTGTTAGGAAATCTGAGTCAGGGCTCTTTTGTTTCACGCAGCTGTGATGTGTGAACAAGTGCACAGTGCCTCAGCGAGAGAGAGATAGAGAGAGAGAGAGAGAGAGAGAGAGAGATGCATTGCACCACCATCCAGTTCCAGGCGCTAGGCAACAAGGCAAGGCAGGACTACTAAGGTCACAGAAAAAACGAGTCCCCATAAGAGCCTATTGGGATAGCATGAGTGCTGCCAGCTTGGACGGAGTTGACAGAGTTGCCTGCTGTAGAGTGTGACGTGATGGAGGATGCCTAGTTCTTCCTTCCAGGGAGACTCCATAACCCTATTGGCCTGATCACTGAAGCTTGTTGCTAAAATGCTGTTCTCAAGAGCGTCTGGAGCCATTTCATTGTACTTAGTGCTAACATTGCTAGCACATCCAGTATTAGTCCGTGAAGTGCTGATGTTTTGAATTAGTGCTGATATAGATTTTTGACTATGTTTGATTTTTTTTTTTGAAAGCACAGAAAGACAGAATCACACACACACACACACACACACACATTCAACAAGAGATCAAAGCAGCCTTGTCACAGGCTGAACACCACCATAGCAATCTGTGGGCTGGTTAGGTCAGACAGCAGTGCTGACACAGCACAGGTTCATTAAGGAAGATGTGAGTTACTGGACTTTGCTGCCATTAGATTATATCTCTTTTTGCATATTTCTAAACACAATAGAGAGTGAAAGCTGAAGGACAATGAACTGAAGATGAACAAGTATCATGGGTAAAGAGAGAGAGAGAGAGAGTTAGAGAGAGAGAGAGAGAGTTGGATAAGGAAAAACGATAAAGAGAGTAATCAGAGGGTGGAAATGAGAGAAAGAGAGGGAAGGAGGGATGGGTAGAGGGAGATGGAGAGAGAAAGATGCCTCCTGTTGACTGCCATAAAGAGGTGTGATTTTTTTTCCCAGTCACGGCTCATGAAGCTGCGGTGTTACTACGCTGATCACCCAGGCTAATGAGCAGCTCACAGGTCACCTGCACCAGCTGCTCCACCTGACACGCGCACATACACACACTGCACACACACACACACTCAGCACATACACATATATAATAACATAGGCCTCATTGCCTTAACCTTTCTACACAGTCCCTCAATCATCCCTCAGTTCACTCAATCAAGCACACACACACACACACATGCAAATGGACACGCACATATACAAACACTCTCACCAAACACACACGAGTCTCATCATCACCACTACACATAATCACACACACACACACACGCCATCAAAACTAGCTCACATTTACTCAGAGCTCCCAAACACTTACGGAGCACGCTCAGAGATGCATCAGACCTCAGACTGAGGACACGACTGAGAATGGTGTTCGTGACCTATTGCATAAGAAAAAAACACTGGTTGCTGATTTATAAGAATTATGTGTTGTGCAATGTGCAGTATATGACCATAGATCTACTGGTGCGCTATTTAAGATATACTGTATAAGGACAATTGAGACAGACTACATTGGCACGCTCATTTAGGATGCAAACTCACTATTTAGGTAGAGCATTTAAGGCAGACAAGGGAAGAGACGACAGGCAACAAAAGACAGGGCATTGCTGTATTTGTAACAGAGCACTGGCTATCAAGCTATAAGATCACAGTGAGATGGAGGTACAAAAGATTAGGCAGGAGTACAATCTGAGTTATGGAAGAAGCTCTTCTTTGGCAGGTATACTGTTGTACCTTCTAGCTGATGGCTGTACAGAAAGAAGAGTGTGCGTGGGATGGGTGTGTTGTGTCCACAGTGCTTGTGGCTGTGCACAGACAGTGGCTGTTAAAGATGTCAGAGAGGCAGGGAAGAGAGGTCCCAGTGATCTTTTCTTTCCTCACAGTCCACTGCCGGTCCTTTCCTCTCTGCAGCAGTGCAGTCACCAAACCCTACTGTGATGGCACTGCTGGGAAATCTCTCAATAGTCTTCCGGTACAAGGTTGTCAGGATGAGGTACAGGAAATGGGCTTTTCATGGCTTCTGCAAAAAGTAGAGGCGCTGCGAAGCTTTCTTTGAAATGTGTGTGGTGTTCTGGGTTCGTGTGAGGTTTTCTGCGACGTGGACAGCTGGAAGGTTGTTTATGAACAGTGGGATATGTTCCTGGAGGCCTTCTTTCGTTTGTGTCTACATTGAGGGACAGGTTGTTGTGAGCACAATAGTTGCTGAGCTGAGTCATCTCTCCTCTGTTCAGGGCCTTGTTGTCTCTGCTCATCAAACCCACCACAGTTGTGTCATCATCGAATTTGACAATGTGGCTTTAACTGTGTGCACAGACGTGGGTTAGAGGTGTGAACAGCAGGGGGCTTAAAGGGCTGTTGGAGCTCCTATTTTAAGTTTATTCTGACTGACTGTGGGCATCCTACTGTACCAGGGATTCCAGAATCCAGATACAGAGGGTGGGGCTCAGACTCGTAAGTGTCTTTACCAGCTTCAGCAGATAGATGGTGTTGAATGCTGAGGCTGAATCCATTGAACAGCATTCTGTCTTAAGTGTGCTTTGTATCCTGGTGTGAGAGAGCCAGGTGAACTTCAGTGATAGCATCATCTTTGCAGCAATTCAAATGATAAGAAAACTGCATAGGGTACGCTCTGACAGGTAGCTTGGTCTTGTTTGGAATGTTTTGAGTATCATGACTAAACTCTATGATGGCAGATGTTATGGAGGTCACTAGGGATTTGTTGTTGGTGGTGGTTGAAACAGCAAGGGAGAACATCCATGATTTTTGTTTTATGGCCTGGGCCGTATTTAGTCTTAGTGCTGGTAAAACTGTGTGTTTGTGTGTGTGTATTTGTATTTGTTTAGAGATTCTAAATCAGGCCATGAAGGAAACTCTATAAATCAAACAGAATGTTTGTGTGTGTGTGTGTGGGTTTGTGTTTGTGTTTGTATACATATGTAGACATGCGTGTCTGACGCAGTCACATGTCTGTGTACCATTAGGAGTTATTGACTGTGCTAGATAGGCCACGCAATGCTGCTCTTTAAACGGGGCTGTCCAGGAGTGAAATCATTGCAGCTTATGCAGTTTCACTCCCTCTCTCTGTCATCTTTTACATAACTCTCTCTCTTTATTCTTCTATTATTCTCTCTCTGTCTCTCTCTCTCTCTCTCTCTCTCTCTCTCTCTCTCTCTCTCTTTCCAGGAGTTCACAGTGTATTCGATAGCTCTGCACTGGGCCACATTCATAATGTATTGACTGGTGGTCATTCAGAAGTAAAAAATGCCTCTGCCTCAGACGTCAGATGTACTCCTCTAGCTTGGCGGTTCTAATCCTCCAATGACCCCCGTCACCTCCAGTTGTCCCAGTGGACATCTAGCTTGTCCCGTCTGTGCCACAGAGTATGTGTGTGTATGTTTGTGTGTGTGTGTTTTGTTGGCTACCACTGTTCAAGCTCCTGGTTGCTAGTTACATCGTAAGACAGAAATAGGTTCCCGGCTCGTACGCCGTCCAGTGTCTTTATGAGGGTCTGTGTGGTGGCCGTGTCCATGGCGATGCTGATGGCTGCTGCTGCCGAGAGAGGAGCCTGCGGCTGGAATGATGGCGGTTCCAGACTCCCACATGCCGGCCTGTGGTGGGATGCCTTTACACTGATGACTTTCCATGGGCTGGGACAGGCAGTCACAGTGGGTGGGGGCAGATCTCTCTCTCTCTCTCTCTCTCACTCTCTTTCTCTTTCACTGTTTATCTCTCTCTATCTATCTATTTCACTCTTTCTCTCCATTTATCTCTCCCTTTATTATCTCTCTATCCCCCTATCTTTCCCTTTCTCTATTTGCATGTATCTGGCCATCCCTTTGGCTCTGTCATATCCGTCCCCTTTGTGTTTATTCCACCGAGTCTCATTGAGTGGAAAGTATTGTGTGAGTAGAGTGTATAATGTCTATTGCCCTGTGTCTGTCTGTTTATACCCCATGTCAACTTTTGTCTTTCTGTGACTCTCCTGACC